>VKOC01020572.1:0-29095 GCA_009364415.1 Spea multiplicata
GCCAATAGGAGTGATCAGATCATTATGGCAGCCCCTGGATGACCCTGCCTTACAAAGAGAGGGGTCATCTAAGGTAATTATGAAAAAACACAAATTATTAATAAAAAAATTACATAATTATTACCTGATCACTTGTAGGTGGCATTTTAAGTGGCTGATTATTGATTGGTCTTCCTGGTTGATGTCAGCGGCCTAAACCTGTCACTTACAAGTAATCTGATAAAAAAAAAATATTTAAAAAAGTTTAAAAATTGAAATGCACATGTTCCAGTTTTGCCCTCAAAAATAGCTTCCTCAAGGTCTTGTTGGAATCATGGGATGTTGGTGAACAAAATGCGGCGTTTTCTTCCACTGTTGCACATATGCTGTGCAAGAAATAAATTGCAACATTGAAATGTGTGCGTTAAAAACGCAATAAAATAAATTTTCCCTGAAATTTTGGCAGACATCAATGAAGAAATGGCTTCCTGAAAACTGTCAAAATTACCCTAGTTGAACACCTTGACTTGTCTGCTGCTCATAAATATATACTTTTATGGGGTGATTTACAGTGGGGGGCTTCCAAAATGTCCCAAATAGGATATGGGCCAGGTAAACCAATTTCTGAAATTCCAAATTTGAAAACTAAAATGCGTATGTTCCAGTTTTGCCCTCATAGCTTCCTCAAAAAATGTATGAACCATGCATGTGAGGCCTTTTTGGAATCATGGGATGTTGGTGAACAAAATATGGTGTTTTCTTCCACTGTTGCACTTATGGTGTGCAAGAAATTCAATGCAACATTGAAATGTATGCGTTAAAAACGCAATAAAATAATTTCCCTGTGAACTTTGGCAGACATCAGTGAAGAAATGGCTGGCTGAAAACCCTCAAAACTACCCTATTTGAACACCTTGACTTGTCTGCTGTTCATAAATATATACTTTATGGGGTAATTTACAGTGGGGGGCTTCCAAAATCTCCCTAATGGGATATGGGCCCATTAAACCAATTTCTGAAAATTCCAAATTTGAAAACTAAAATGCGCATGTTCCCGTTTTGCCCTCATAGCTTCCTCAAAAAATGCATGAACCATGCATGTGAGGCCTTGTTGGAATCAGGGGATGCTGGTGAATTGAAACGTATGTGTTAAAAACGCAATAAAATAAATTTTCCGTGAACTTTGGCAGACATCAATGAAGAAATGGCTGTCTGAAAACTGTCAAAATTACCCTAGTTGAACACCTTGACTTGTCTGCTGTTCATTAATATATACATTTCACCATTGTATCAGTGTTTACTAACAATTTCAAAATAATTTTACTATACTGATTATTGCTAATATTTTTTTCTTTCTAAAATATACTGTAAATGTAATATTATCTTTAAAGCTTATTCAAGTTGTACAATATACTAAATAAAATTGGCATTTTACAGAAGAACACAGTACGAGTATATTGTGTTTCTAAGAGACACCAATCTATTAAATATTATTTTCATATTGTCTGTGATAGTTGTGTTTCATATGTGTATATTTATCTGAAATGAAATCAATCGACTGATTGTAGCAAAACATTTTTATATATATATATTTAGGAACATCAAGTCTGTAATACAAATCTGTGTCCTGAAGTAAAAAAGACGACTCCTTGGACACCATGGACACCAGTTAACATATCTGATAATGGTGGCCACTATGAGCAACGCTTCAGGTATACATGTAAGACTCGTCTGCCTGACCCAAACATGCTTGATGTTGGAAGACAAAGAATAGAAATGAGATACTGCTCCAGTGATGGGACCAGTGGTTGCTCTACTGATGGTAAGAAGGATACATTATGCATAGTTCTGTTTTTTTTATTTACATTTTGCAAAAGTATCATTTTTATGTAGGTATATGGATAAGCCTCACAAGGGAAATATCTTGTGCTTCCTTTGTATTACATTTGTATTAGTATATACAAGAATAAATTCAATGTCCTTTGTTTACCATTCTGTTAAGTATACTATGCTAATTTTTAAAGGACTCTCTGGGGACTTTCTTCGTTCTGGACATTATACAAGTCACACAATGAATGGTGCATGGTCTGCTTGGACTTCATGGTCTCAATGTAGTCGCGATTGCAACAGAGGCATAAGGAGCAGAAAACGAGCCTGCAATAACCCAGAGCCAAAGAATGGAGGACTTCCATGCTTAGGTACACCAGTTGAATATCAAGAATGCAATATGTTACCCTGCCCAGGTAAGTTGCTTTGTAATAGAGCTTTAAAGTACAGTGTGTTATTTAAAGTCTTTATGTGTAGAAGGTTATTGGTGCAGAAGCCTTCTTTGACACTTACATGATTGCATTATTAAGTTATGAGTAAGGCCATTATTTAAATTAACATTTATGCAAGAGGTATAAATAATACACAAATCTGCTATGTTTATGTTTGGTAGTATTAATATAGGAAAACAGAATGATTTCTTTTTATTGATTCATTTTGTATGGAAAGTCAGGAACAACTTATATTATTTTAACCTTTTCCCTTTATATCAACTGTCATCATGTTTAATGGCATAGCCCTGTTGTATTTTTGCATCTCATAGTTTCTGGTGTACCCTTATCTCCTTTCTTCTGACAGCCAAAGGTTACAGTTTTGCTTGTGTTGATTCTGTGAGAATATATAATGGAAACAATAAATTTAATCTATTAGCTCCATACGCATGAAAATGTTATATTAATTTGCTTTTGCAGTTGATGGTGGATGGTCTTGTTGGTCATCTTGGTCTAAGTGCTCAGCAACTTGTGGAGGTGGACATTATATGAGAACTCGTTCATGTACAAATCCAGCTCCAAGTTTTGGTGGCGATATATGTCTTGGACTTCATACTGAAGAGGCACTTTGCAATACACTCCCTTGTCCAGGTAAAAAGCTAACATTAACTGAATTAAATAACTTATTAATATAACTTGCTGGCTTCCATTTCAATAGTATTGCATTCTGAATTTGTATTTTTGAGACATTTATTAAATATGTTTGAAAAGTTAAGGGCTTAATTCTAGTAAGTTCTGTCAGTAGGGGTCTTTAAGTTTATAAATTACAGTTCATTTTGTATGGGTGCATTTTTAACAGATGCCTATTAATATTAACCAGATGCACTTCTGGTTTGTGTCTTCAATTAGATATCTGTGTGCAATTCCACACCATAAAATTCAAAGAAACCAATAATGAGTTTTTTGTGCTTTAGCTTTCAGTGAAGAATATCAAAAGTCTGTATGAAGGTGGTCACATTAATGCAAGACCATACATTAAATTGTATACAGTAAAATGCTATATTATATAGTCAATAAAATATTGATCTGAAAAAATAATTGAAATACTCATTTATAGCTGATTTTAGCTTTTCTGGGGATAGATATGCTTACATACCAAACCTGGTTTGCTAATCTTTTGCTTTATTTACCCATGATGGAGAAGCTGTGATCTACCCATCAAAACGTGTTTCCAATTAGCCATAAAAATGCAGACTACGTTATAGATGCTGAATTCAGAAGTTATGGAAAGTAATAATAATAATACCTACCCAAGCTCCCTAATTTACATGATATTCAAAAGGATTTAACATAGTTAATTTTCATGACCCTCAGCTAGAATGCCCATGATGGTCATGGGTCTTTTAGTCCCCAAAAGAGGATATATCTATAAAAGAGGTACACAATTGTGTCACTTGAAGAAATGTGTATCTTATCCCTTTGTTGCGATTCTTAGGTATAATTATAGCATTTGGTCCCGTCCTGTATGCCTATCCTGTAGTACATTGTGTACTGTCACCTACAAATGTACATGTTTGTGCAACCATGTGTATTTAATAAATTTACCAGGAAGGGTTACAAGGGCCATTATTATTTGGTTTGACATATATACTGAAAAATATAACTGCCAGTTCAGCTGTTATTTTCGAATCATGTTTCAATCGTAGTCTTTACTTCAAAGAGATAAGTACTCATTATGTAGTTAATAAAAATGCATGTCTAATGCATATATGCGATAGGGCCATCACATAGTAGTCAATAGTAAAGGGAGGGGCTTGCTTGGGGCATTAATACAAATAGTGGTGGCTGGAGGCGATTTTACAAAGGTGTGGGGGCACCACATTAATCTATACTAAAAGGGTGCTGGCTGGGGAATCAATACACAAGGGGCAAAAACACTAAGGGGGTATCAACGACAATGCATCCTGATGTAGATGTCTGTGACATAGATTGTGTCCTGCTGTTTGTGTGTTTTTGGTTATCAGTGTAGCAGAGCCTGTCCTGGGGTGTGTGTGTGTGTATAGGTGTTGGTGTGGAAGAGCCTGTCCTGTGTGTGTTTGGGTGTCAGTGTGGCAGAGCTGTCTGGTGTTGTGTGGATGTGGGTGCGGCAGAGCTGTCCGGTGTGTGTTTGGGTGTCGTGGGCAGAGCCTGTACTGTGTGGGTTGTGTGTGTTTTGGGTGTCGGTGTGAGAGCCTGTCTGGTGTGTGTGTGTTGGGTGTTGGTTTTGGCAGAGATGTCCTGGTGTGTGTTGGTGTTCCGTGTGGCAAACCTGTCCTGTGTGTGTGTGTTGTGTTTGGGTGTCCAATCTGCCGTGTTGGCAGAGCGCTTGTCCCACGGTGTGTGTGTTTGAGTGTTGGTGTGGCAGAGCTGTCCTGGCGCTGTGAGCCTTGTCTTGTGCAGTGGGATGCAGGGACGGGAGTGAGAATAACGAGATCCTCTCACCCCCCTGCCGATCCTGAAACAGAAAAAGACAAATGGTTATTGTACATTTTTAAAAAATATGAATTTCTTTGTAAATAAAATAATATAATACAAAAAAAATAAAGTGAGCTAACATTTTCATAAGTGAATGACACTGGATATGGTTTGACGACTTTTTTCGTTACATTTTTCCTGGCATTAAAATGTTGTATATTCTATGCTTTGATAATTTCAGAAAGTTGGTCTACCTGGTCCGATTGGTCTGAATGTGATTCTTCTGGCCAGCAAGTTCGCTTACGTCAATGTAATATCCCTTTTCCTCTTGGCAACCAGTGTTCTGGAAATAACACAGAAATAAGAAATTGCATTTCTGAATCAAACTTTATCCCAGGTAAGATAAAGCATAGCAAGCATTTTTCCTTTTGTTAGATGTCAAATCCAGTTTATGTTTAGCAAGGTACCTCGCGTGCAGTAATATTGTTTTTTGGAGGAGTACAAAGTGTTAGGGCGCCTTAAAAAAGTCCACTTTATATTTATTTTTTTATGATTACTCTTTTTAGTTTTCTATAATTATTTGTGATTTATTTGAGGTCTTTATAGACCACAGTGATCTCTGTCACAACCAGACAGCTTCCTTATGATGTCATGGTGACAACACTGGTGTATATATATTTTTAATTTCATTGTAATTTTGTATTGTATTCTTTATTATATTTTTTAATTGGCTGTTTCTCAATATTGGCATTTTGTTCACCACTATATGTGATCACAGAATGATCAGTAGACAATGTGGAGGGACGGGGTCATTGGATGTTCCAGCAAGGTCCTGATAGATCCTCTGGTATCTGTTTTTATCTTGGTGTCAACATTCACAATGTATTGAAGTGTATCTGTGGCTCATGCAGAGCGATGCAGGCTCATGCTTACAGAAGAGGGAGCCTTAAGGCACCCAGATCTGTGTATTGGCAGGAAATACTTAGGATGTACTATTAGGTACCACTTCACTACACGTTAAGGGGTTCCTTATTGATGGAAGAAGACTTGGAATATTACTAACATATTTTGTCTATGTTTTACAGAAATATCAGTTGCAAGATCCCATAGTATAGAAGGAAAACAATGTGGCGGTATGTTTATGATATATATTTTATTGGGACAATATATTTCTTTAACATATATCTACTAAGCAGGACATTTTCAGGAACAATTTAGCTTCCTGATTTTACTATGAAGTTAGAGGGCCCAACCCCAATGACCTCAATCAGAAGGACTGAGCTTATCCTATATAATTCAGTTAGATAAGTTAAATGAAATGTCCCCATATTTACCGGTAAAGCTCACCAGGGTTGGTCCTTCATAAATCATAATGATACAAAAATACAAATGACACCTACCAAAAAAAGTTCTATTCAGAAAAGTGGTAGCTTGAGTTGCATTCGACAACTTCATTAAGCACCCTGAAGTCCTACAATATTACTCCAGCTAGAAGTGCTATCCATAGTATATCTGTCAATGAAAAAAAAGAGACTCAAGACACCCCCTGCATTATATTGAGCTAAACAAGTACTTCTTGCTGGAGATCCTTACTGAGTTTGGTGTTTCATAATGCATTGTGTTGAACACAAAATTGACCTGCAACCTCACCTGCAAACCTCCACTTAATGAATAAATCCCAAATATTCTCAAATGTATTGAGGCTCTCACTTACATCTTGCAAGTGTATGTGACTAGATCATGGGCCATGAATATATTTATCCACTAACATCATATATAGTATTACGGTATTTATTTTATATTTTAATATTAATGAACTTTTAAGTTATTATCAATAACGATATTAGTCAGTGTTTGTTTTCAATTTGTATATGATATATTTTTTTATATTTTATAACATGACAAATTTTTATTCTTTTTGCAGAATTTAACTTGTTCCATATGGTTGCAGTGGGCCTAAGCGGTTTCATATTTGGTTGCTTGCTCACGTTGCTTATTTATACTTACTGTCAACGGTACCAGCAACAAGCTCATGATGCAACAGTCATCCACCCTGTGTCTTCAGCCCCACTCAATACCAGCATAACTAACCATATTAATAAACTGGACAAGTATGATTCAGTTGAAGTAATAAAGGTAAACATTGTTGTCACTTTTATCATTGAGCGGATGGTTAATAAGTGTAGCAATCTCCCAGCAGAAGTGGTAGAGGCCAATACAGTTGGGGAATTTTAATATGCATGAGTCTTTACAGCTGGAAAAATTGGCAAACTAGATGGTTCTTATGAATTCTATGTTTCTAAGACAAAGCACATTTGTTTTTCTGATCGTTTTCACATATATCCCTCATGTTACGATGCAACATACCGACTTCAAAAACATTTATAAATAATAAAAATAAGTAATATTTTTACGTGTTACTTTTTCAGTCTGATTCTCAGTTGGTGCTTTTGCCAGTATGCATTACATATATCACTGTCTATTGATCTATTAACGCTATCATGTTTTGTTGAATTTGTATTGATTGTTGGTGTTCCACAACTTGTTTTTTAAATGTGTTTTCCCTTCATTTTTCAGGCATTAAACAAAAACAATCTCATATTGGAAGAGAGGAATAAATATTTCAATCCACATCTCACAGCAAAAACCTACTCCAATGCTTACTTTACAGATTTCACTCATTATGATGAGTACTGATACTGTTGGGGAAATTTGCCAACATTTCACTTTTCTCCAGTGCCTGCACTTAGCGACTGGCTAAGCGTTTAGGTTCCAATAATGAAACTCTTTATACTTTTCAAGTTTATTCCAACAATGGACGACAGTTTTGGAAAAATGATGCAGTACTTTGTTTACCCAGGCTTGATGGTGTTGAAGTTCCATGTGGACCTGTCAATATACCTTAATATAGCAACATTTTTTTTATTTAAATCAGAATGTTCATCCTGTTCATATCACTCAACCACCATGTTAATCTGTTGTAATGAATTGAACAATTAATATCCCACATTGTATAAGTTGATGCACAGTAGTAATTATATTAAGTTTGATGTATAAATAGTTAAATAAATCTTCTACACGCGTTAATAAATTAAACCCCAGAATTTCATATGGATACTGTAGCACTAAAATAGCAATGCATATAATTTGTTTCACAACTCATTAGAATGGCAGCTATGGAATAGGTAAGTGTTAAAATGAAGCAAAATAGAATCAGCTAATTTTACTTTGATGGACTATAGAGAGCATAGAGGTTACAGTTTTGAAAATATGTATGCCCTTTAACTTGCATTGCTGTAGAGTTTTTGTGTATATGAAGCATAAATTATCATATGTAGCATTTTGCAAAGGTGTAGTATAAAGATGCTTCTGTAACTAGGTGGTGCATTTGACTACATATTTTCACATTGCAGTGCCTTCTTTTACTTGTGTGTGCAAAAATGACCTCAAAAAGTAAATGGCAATGTTTATTTTTTCTGTTTTAAGACTTTTGCATTGTTTTGTCAAACTAAGTAAATCCTCTACCCAGTGTATTTTAATTACATTTAATGAGGTGTGTTTATATATATATATATATTATATATTTATATATATATATATATATATATATATAAAAACTTTGATATAATTAGTATCATATTATATTTTCTTTCACTCATGAAACATACAACTACCTGTGTAACAAAAAAAACCAGTTTGTATGGGAGACATTTTTTAAATGAAATTTTATCTGTTGTATTAATTAAAAAGTGCTTTACATTTTGAACTCTATGTCTAGATATTTGTTAGTGTTCCATATCAAAATAATGCTTATCATGGTCTCAGTCTCTGCCATGTCACTGTGTTTTATTGTGATATCATTGTTGAAAAGGTAAACAATAGCAAATAAAAGTTCCTTAAACATAAAATCACGTTTTAAAGCTATAAGTTTTAAATATTTTAACATAGTTTAAGTAGTTTAAGTTAAATTTTACTTTAATAAAATTAATCTCATTGAAGAATCAACATGCATGTTTTGTTAAGCAACCACCCCTTTCATTTGGGTGAAGAGAGCAGTCACCTTGGATTTCATTGACATTTCAACACTTTGCAAAGATTATATATTGTTGGAGGATTTGTCTATGTCTTTTTTCAGGTGTCTAAATCAGGACAACTGTGCATGGAGTAGGTGGTAGTTCACCCGATTAGCCCCCTAGGAGCTGCAATGAAGGTCTGTTCTGGAACAGCACAGACTTCCATTGACTTGTCATCTCCCTGGGCTGGTCAGTGGAGATCAGAGAATCTCCCCAACCATCACATGCTTCCTACTGCCTGCAAAAGTAAGAGCAGCTACCTGGAACACCAAGACAGTGCCTGAAGACCTGGCTTGTTCCACGAAAACAGGGACTATTGGAAGCAGTATTCCTCTAATTTATAGTAGTTGGTGTGCACAGAAATCTTACGTTGTGCATTTTTTCGGTTACAAAAGTATGTGCACGCTGAATGCTTGTGCAAATGTAAACCTGCATTTTTAAAAGTACCATATTCTGATTACTTTAATAAAATTAATGTAATTGAAAAGAAAAAAACGAAACATATGCATGTTTTATTAAGCAACTTACTATTCCTTTTGTTTGGGTGATAACAGTCATCATGGATTTTATTGACATTATTGTATTCAGCTGGACAGCCTACCTAAATATTGTTGCTGACCATGTCCATCCCTTTATGACCACAGAGTACCCATCTTCTGATGGCTACTTCCAGCAGGATAATGCACCATGTTGACAAAGCTCACATCATCTCAAACTGGTTTCTTGAACATGTTAATGAGTTCACTGTAATCCAATGGCCTCCACAGTCACCAGATTTCAATCCAATAGAGCACCTTTGGGACGTGGTGGAACGGGAGATTCACATCTTGGATATGCAGCCGACAAATCTGCAGCAACTGCGTGATGCCATCATGTCAGTATGCACCAAAAACTTGGAGGAATGTAGAAAGTATGCCATGAACAATGAAGGCAAAATGGGTTCCAACCCTGTACTAGCAAGGTGTACCTAATAAAGTGTCCAGTGAGTGCATATCCCTGTGTAAGGTAGTGTGTGTGTGTGTATGCATGTATGTAAGTGTGTGTGCGTGCATGTACTGTAGGTGTAAGGTGTAAGAGTGAGCACGTGTATGTACAGTCATGTGAAAAAGAAAGTACACCCTATATGGTTTTACATATCAGGGCATAATAATTATCATCTGTTTCTTATCAGGTCTAAAAATCAGGTAAATACAACCTCATATGAACAACAACACATGCCATGTTTAATTCAGAAAAATAAAGCCACAGAAACCATGTGTAGAAAACTAAATACACCCTTACTGCTTCCATAGGAATCAAGATGCTAAGTAGCAGAAAGGTGCTGCTAATCAAATGACCTTGATTAATTGATCATCAGCACGTGTGAACACCTCTAAAAAAAAAAAAAAGCCAGTTGTAGAAGTTTGCCGGTCCGGAGCATTCAGGTGTGTATGCCCAGGAGGAAAGACACCTGCAATGATCTTAGAGAAGCAATTGTTGCAGCCAATGAAGACCATTTCTAAAGTCCCTCATTCTACAGTGAGAAAGATTATTCAAAAGTGGAAAAAATTTCAGCATGTTAAGGTTGATGACAGGTCAATTAGGAAAAACTAAACAAGTATGGTGTTTGGAAGGGTTGCCAGAAGAGGAAAGCCTCTTCTCTCTAAAAAGAACATATCAGCATGGATTAGGTTTGCATCTGAACAAACCGCAAGAATTCTGCAACATTTTTCTTTTAGACAGACAGGACCAAGGTGGAGATGTTTGGCCATAATGCACAGCACCATGTTTGTCAAAAACCAAACACACCATATCAGCACAAAGACCTCATAACAAGCTCAATGGTCGAGGGGTGATTATTTGGGTTTGTTTTGCAACCACAGGACCTGGGAACCACTGAGTCAACCAAAGTATTCTGTCCAACAGCTAAAGCTTGGTCAAAATTGGGTCATGCAACAGGACAATGTTCCCAAGCACACCAGCAAATCCACAAGAGTATGGCTGAAGAAGAAAATAATCAGTGTCTTGCAATGGCCCAGTTAAAGTTTAGACCACAACACAACAATGAAATGCTGTGGCAGGATCTTCGGAGAGCTGTGCATAAACAAATGGGTGCAAACCTCAATGAAACTGAAGCAACATTGTAAAGAAGAGTGGGCCAAAATTCCTCCAAAACAATGTTTAAGACTGATAAGGTAATACATAAAAGGATTACTGCTAAAGGGGGGTTCTACAATCATAAGGCGTACATAGTTTTTCCCATATGGCTTCTCCATTTTGGCTTTATTTTTGTTGACTAATTAATGTAATATGTCATGTGTTGTTGGTTTTACCTAATTTGTAGACCTGCTAAGGAACAGATGATTGAATTATATGGTTTTACTTAGGACATAATAACAAAGAGGTTGTACTTTTTTTTTCACACAACTGTATGCATGTATGTTGTAAATGTAGAGCTGCCCCTGACCATCATCAACCCCCCCATCATAACTCATTTACAGTCATTTTCATCGCCTACCATCATCACCCCATATTGCATCACAATCATCCCCTTCTATTTTCATGCCTTCATCCCTAACATAACTTCTCATCATCTCCATACCCACAGTAGGAGAGGAATGAGTTGATTTGGATGATCTGTAGGGGTTGTTGGCTGTTCAGGTGGCATCATTAGGAGATGGCTGAAAGTGTTGAAAAAGGTGGGTTTTTAAAAGTTGCATACAAGGGAGAAAGTCTGATGGAACAGATATAAGAGGGAGTTACTAAGGAATGGGCAGGGCTATAGGTATAGCTAAGCTGCTGAGCGTCACAAGCGGCAAATCGGGAGCTGCAATGCAACAGCCCAGACCTTCATTGATTTTACAACTACCCGGGCTGGTCAAAGGGAGACTTGAGGATCTTCTTAACCAGCTCCACTGCTCACAAAAATAGGACAGCTACCCGGGGCAGGGAGACAGTGCCTGAATAATGGGATTGTACCATAAAAATCTAGACCGTTGGGAAGTATGTTATTATGATAAACTGTTTATGTGGTATAAATGTTGACACAGAGGGTTGTGCTCTGCCAAAGCAAATGGTCACTTCTCAATTCTAATACTATTGGATCTCTCTGCTGCTTTTGATACTGTTCATCACCACCTTCTTCTTCTTGACTCACTTGCTCCTACAGGCATTAGAGATACAGCTCTCTCCTGGATCTTCTCATATCTGTCTAACTGTTCCTTCACCGTCAGCTTCTCTGGCAAAATATCATCACCTCTTCCACTTTCAGATGGTGGTCCCCAAGGTTCTGTTATTGGCCCTCTGCTGTTCTCTCTTTATACTTCATCTCTTGCCAAATTAATCCCAGATACCCAAAATCTACCTGTCTTCTCCTGATCTCTCATCGCCCGTATTACCAACTGCTTGTCTGCTACTTCTTCATGGATGTCACAACGCTACCTGAAACTTCTTTCTAAACTTTTCTTTCTAAAACTGAACTCATTATCTTCCCTCCTTCCATCTTCACCTCAGTACCTGAATTCGCTATCACCATTAACAACACGACTATCTCTCCTACTAACCAGGCCCGATGCTTTGGGGTCATCCTTGACTCAAACCACTCCTTCATCCCTCACATTCAGTCCCTCGCCAGATCCTGCCATTTGCACCTAAAAAACATCTCTCGCGTCCGTCCATTCCTCACCCAAGAATACACAAAAACTATGGTTCATTCACTTATTTCCTGTCTTGACTACTGCAATACTCTTCTGGTTGGCATTCCAGTGTCTCAACGCTCTCCTCTGCAGTCTGTCCTAAATGCTGCTGTTAGGCTTATCTTCCTTGCACGCCACTCCTCTTCTGCTTACCCTGTGAAATCTGCCCTCATAAGCAAATACTCTCCTACTCAATCCTTACGTTCTTCCGGCGGGCTACGGCTCTCATCCTTATCACTTCTTCCTTTTTCCAGTCTACAAGATTTCACTTGGGCTGCCCCATACCTCTGGAATCTACCCTCAGCTTTCACTCACCCTCCCAACATTCAAGAAGCATCTCAAAACCCACTTCTTCAGAGAAGCATACTGTGACAGAATGACCTGTCATACAAGGCCCCAAGGTAGTCGGAGATGGCTCCAGCCTGGCTGCCAAACAGGCAGGAACTCCATTGTTTAATTAATCCCATCAATAGGATTGCTGATTGGGGATTAAAGGTTGGGCTGTATGCATGTATCTGTTAATTTATGTTAATGAAGTTCTGTGGCTATATCAGTCTATGTTTTACTACAATAAACTGTTCATTCCTGCTGTACTCAGTTCAAGGTAGTTGTGTCTACTTATTGGGTACACATAGCAGGGTTCCAAGGTGCGCATGCTGGCTGGTGCTGGAAGTGATTCCGGGGACAACAGGAGGATACATGTGGGTGATCTCTGGGAGTTACTACAGCTCTCTTGGTGAACCCGTTACATTGGTGGCAAGCGGTGGGAATTGCCTCCTAGTCTAAGGGACACGTCCTTTGCAACGGGATCTATCTCCAGGAAAGAGAATGGAAGTCAGCTACGCAGAGCTGATCAAGAGGAATTGTAAACGCCTGAAGCTCTGGAGGGATGTTCTCCACTTGGAAATTAAGTACAAGGGGAAAAGCCTCCCAACCTTTGAGGAAAGGTTTTGGCTCCAGCGGAAGTTGCGGATGCCGTTCTTGGGGAAGCAGCCCAAAGAGGAATGGGTGGCTGAGCTGGAGGTGCTGGTCCAGACAGAGCTGAGGTTGGACGATGGATATCGGGCTCTGCGGTGGTACGCAGCACAGATGTGCCTGGGGCTGGAGGATAAAGGTCCCACAGAGGGCTATGGCTTCGGCGGCCCGGGATTATTATTGGAAATTATAGAAAAGGATCCCGACTTCGGTAGTGCATCGAAGTGTCGGGAGGAAGACATCCAGGAGCGAAGGGAGGAGGATATCCCATACGTGCCTAAGCTGTGGGCTGACCTGGATTATTTGGTCACACAAGAATGGGAACTGGAACAGGCATATCAAGAGTTATTTGACCATGTGCAACAGTATGCCCCAGTGACCATGGATTTCATTGATTTTACTGCGTGGTCACCTGAGGATGTTGACCCAGAAGGGGTAGATGGGACTGATTCACAGGGTTACTGGACAGCTAACCCAGATCCGATAGCGGAACTATGTGATTGTACACCACAACCAGATCCAGAGACTGTGGATTTAATTGATTTTACATCTGAGGATGTTGGTCCGGGAGGGCTTGCAATTGGCTTCCCTTCCCAGCAAAAGGAAGAAGGTTTTGTGGGTGTAGTAGCTGGCACTGCGGTCTCCACAAGCACCCACCCAGCAGAAGAGCTGCCATCGGGGCAGAGTGCCGCTGGCATCTGCCTGCTCCTTTCCCTGTTTCCCGAGCCTGACCACAGCAACCTTGTAGGGTCCAGTCAGGCAGCCCCAGAGACTGTGGTAGTTGATGGGGCTGCGGTTTCCACACCTGGGTCCCCGGAATGTTTGGCAGTTGGCCAAGATCCCCGCTCCCCAGCAGAAGCGCTGGCAACAGGGCAGAGTGCTGCTGTTCTCTGCCCACCCCTCCCCCTTGTTCCTGAGTCTGACCATGACGCTCCCGCAGTGCTCGCTCAGACCAACCCAGCCGAAATACTGGCAACAGGAGAGAGGCAGGACGGCCCCTCTCTACCAGCACTGGAGGTGCCCGCAAACCCTATAAAAGAGATTTCGCCAGGTCAGAGTGCAGCTGGCCTCTGCCCTCCCTCATCAGACGTCCCTCCACTAGAGGATGGTACGAAACCAGCACTGGGGGACATGTATCCCACACAGGTGGATGAGACTGTGGTTGCCACCTGTGGTCCCCAGAATTGCTGGGCAGCTGGCTCGGATCCCCAACCCTTGATTGAAGGGGCCCCCGCCACCCTGTCATCTCCCCAGCGGCTGAGAAGACTCCAGAGAGAAGGTGCAGTTGGCAATTCTCTCCAGCGGCAGTTATATTTTTCGGGAGAGGCAGAGGGCAGGCGGGTGAGTACTGCTCTTTTGTTAAATTGTTTTGAGGAGTACCAATTTGTGGCTGGCAGTGATGGTCCAGATATACAGACTGACTTCAGAGTCAAACAGGGTGGGGTCTTATCAGACGTCAGTCTCCCCCAGAAAAAGGAGATATGTGATGGAGTGTGTGACGGAACTGTCCATCACTGGGGCCCCTGGAGAGGACTGAAAGCAAGCCTGCTACCCGCAGATTATGGACCCTGTCTCCCTGCCTTTTGCCAGCCCCCTGCATCCACAACTCCAGGAGCGATGGAGCTGTGCTGTCGGACTGAACTGGATGCAGACCCGGTTTGGGTCTGGCCCCAGTTCAGTCTTATTTTTAAAAGGGGAGATATGTGACAGAATGACCTGTCATACAAGGCCCCAAGGTAGTCGGAGATGGCTCCAGCCTGGCTGCCAAAAAGGCAGGAACTCCATTGTTTAATTAATCCCATCAATAGGATTGCTGATTGGGGATTAAAGGTTGGGCTGTATGCATGTATCTGTTAATTTATGTTAATGAAGTTCTGTGGCTATATCAGTCTATGTTTTACTACAATAAACTGTTCATTCCTGCTGTACTCAGTTCAAGGTAGTTGTGTCTACTTATTGGGTACACATAGCAGGGTTCCAAGGTGCGCATGCTGGCTGGTGCTGGAAGTGATTCCGGGGACGACAGGAGGATACATGTGGGTGATCTCTGGGAGTTACTACAGCTCTCTTGGTGAACCCGTTACACATACCATCTTAGCTGCTGGAACTTCTTTGTCACTCATACAACCACCACACTTCCGATCACCCTTTCTCTGTGCCTTACGTTTCACACCATTCCCTCAAGATTGTAAACTTGCAAGCAGGGCTCTCTCCTCCGAATGTATCGGTTTGTCTTAGTCTGTCAATTCTCGCTTTGTCAGACAGCTTCAATGTATGTATTGTATTAAGCATTACCTAAATTGTTAGCTCTATAGAAATAAAAGATGATAATAATAATGTTACTTCCTCCAAAATAGGGTTCAACTCTGGTTGATTCGGTATAACTATGTCAGGCATACTGTAACAATTATATATAATTTTATTGGTCCTTCTAAGTCAAGGTTTACTTTAAGATCAATTTAAAAAAGTGGCCCATATAACTTACGCATACACCCTGTTCTCAGTATGAAGGTAACTTTTCCACTGCAGATCTTTGTTTCATTCGAGCTGTATGTTGGCTGCAGGTTGGTCTCCTCTATCACTGAGTGCCTCTGTAGCTAGGATACTCCCCCTTTTACACGCACAACACCTTTCAGCAATGTCACCGTTGTGACGCTATCTAGTTACCGCAATTAAAGTAACCTATGTAGAACTAAAACAATTCTCTTTGTAATTCTAAGCATACAATGTAAAACAAAACATTTTAAATGAACATACAAAATCATGCCTAATTTATATTGAATTATGACAAATGATAAATATTGAGCCAGATTAAAATAATATATAATTTATATATATATTTCATGTAATCTGTGCAAAGAATTCTAAGTTTTGGGGGACAAAGAGCAACGTAAATAAATGTTACAGCTACCTTTTGCCAGAGATGACCAAATGCTCCTAGCAAAATACCCTGGCTTCTCTCCTCTCCAAATAAATATATTCACGTTTGTGGGGGTATTTTAAGCTGGCGGGCTGCTAAAACAGTCTCAAATGAGACATAGGCCTTTCAAAATAAAATAAACCCTTGCTTTTCTGAGCACTAAACACCTACCGTATTTGCTCGACTATAAGACGCCCCCCCTGAATATTAATATAAGAAAAAAAAGAAAAAGCCTGAATGTAAGATGACCCTATAGGAAAAAAGTTTTACTAGTAAATGTTAATTCATGTAAACTATGTAAACATTTTTTTTTTATAAAACCAAATGTTTATTTTTTTAGCTGAACATTGATTTAGATACTTATTAAATAAGTCCAATTCTTCCTATGCACACCACTGTACTTGATTATGTAGCATGTTTTATAGGCTTCTGCATCTCCCTCTCAAAACAGGCACTGGTACAGTTGACTAATCATGCATTGTGAACAACATGTAAACATTTTATATCTGTGCACATTTCAATGATTTGTCGAATGATTAATTTAATAAATCACTGTACTGTCATGCATTTGGTCTGAATACACTGCTTGTACAGAACACTAGGTATGTCGGATGTACCTTGTAATCAGTGTGAGTGGGTCGGAAGGTCCTGATGGATGATGTATGAACGAGTATCTGAGTGAATGGATGTTTGTGAATGAGTAAATGAATGAATGTGTTTGCGTATGTGATAGCGTGGAGGGGCATGCCACATGAAGGCTGTTCGGGGCAAAGATGGCAAGTCCTATGCTTCCAATCTGGGTGTTGGTCAGGTCCTATGGATGCAATCTGCATGCTAGGACTGACATGATACTAAAGGGGGGGCACATAAATCATTACTAAAAGGGGGCTGGGTGGTGGGATAAATATACAATGTGTGGTTAGCTGGGGGCAATGACTATTTCATAATGCCATGGAAGATGGAAGGGATTTAATGCCACTTTTACCCACCAGATGTAAACATTAATAGGGTTTGTGCAATGTACCTGATAACACTAAGAATCTAAAACACAGACCACATTAGCACACAAAAAAAATCAGAACAAAGGCCAATGCAAATACTCCTGATAAACATTTAACATTTGTAAATAGTCATATTTTGAGGTGAACTCTATAGTAGAACTAAATTACAAAACCAGCTGCATATTGGTTTTATGTCTGGAAGTGTCGTGCCTTAATGTTTTCATGTAGGGGCTATGTAGGATGCATGTACAAATGAACATCACACACATTTAGTCTTGCTCACCTGCATACAAGGGTGTGGCAATTGTATAGCGTTCATGTTGCCCATTTCTTGTTTTTAATTCATTTTATAGAATCTACAATTATATACCATGCGACCAGTTAAGTTAGAAGATGCACACCTCCCATGTCATGTGGGAACTGGGGCGTTGGTGGCAGCTTCGCCTTAATACCATCACTTAGCTTATAAAAGGTGACATCAATAATCGCTTCAGGCCTTTCTAATGTCTAGATTCCGTTATCTAAAGACTGTATATCAGAATACCTGAACTATGAAACCGAGTTGTATCTTAATTACACAAGCTGAGTTTACACATAACACTAGTTGTATCACTGGGAGGATAGATAATTCCAATGTACCTTTCTATACTAGTCAAACGTGTGTATGGGATCAACAGAGAACATATACATGTGTATTCCACAACTATTAAAATGCGCCTGTTACTAAAGTAATAATCATTGTTTGATTTATAGATGTATATGACCGACAATAACTGCTGCTTACACTAAATACGTAACAATCACAACCTTTATTCACATCTTGCTTTACTAGGTACTAAAGTATGGAATCAGTGCTAGTGCTAGTGAACACTGACCTGACTTCCATAATAAACAGGCTGCGATTTTATTACCATATATATCCATATATTTACACACACGTTGGCTATAAAATGACAACAAAAATTATTTATTGAAGTCAAACCATTTTAAGTTAGCACTACATAGATTCCTTATAAATTAAGAATCCTAGTATGGGAGAACCACCATACCAACCTTTGCTTACAAATTAATGCCACAGCATATAGACAGGAATTATTTTATATTTCATGACAGATTTCACTGATACATTGATGACCACCGGTTCTCGCAGGCTAAAGGAAAGAAAACCCCCCACAAAAATAAAAAAAAAACTAAATGGTTTGTACATACCGGATTCTCTTCAATGAAGTACATCGTTTCATAAAATTTCTATAAAGTTACACTGATATTTCGGTTTCAAAAATTAAAACATAGTATGTAAAATTCTTAGCAGCTATGCACTATAGAAGTTTTTTGTTATATTAACATGAGATTTTTTTGCAGAAAAAAAAATGATCTTGACTGATTCAGAATGAAATAAAATGTTCCAGGAAAATGAAAATTTTAAATGTACTGTAGGGTACAGGCAGATTTTTTTTAACACAGCTTTGCATTCCACAAAAAAAGAAGAGAATGCTCTTGCAATTTTCATCAGTCATTTGATGTAGATTTTATGTAAAAAATCATCTCCAGACATCCTGCAAGTATTGTTTCCGATCTCTAAATACAGCAAGCATTTTTAATGCTTCTAATTTGTCCACTCCAAGCTCCATACATATTATATCAGCTAAGGCATCATTCACGTCTTTGACCATATTTTTGGCATCTCTGCAAGGAAAAATATATATTATGTATTATATAGATTTTAGAACATATCATTCAGCTTTAGGTGACGAAAATTATTACATAACTGATTTAAATGGTCTAGTTCAACAATAAATGAATTAAGTCTCAATGATATAGTTATATAAGAATAAAATAAATGAAACAATAGTTAGAAGCAAAATATACTAAATTCACACTACTTCAGTAACAAATTGCTCACCTAGTTTAAAGAAACAGAGGTAATATAGTATTGCTGGATTTACAAAGATGAACAAGGCATTGAATGAACGATTACCAATTCCAAAATACCACTGACTTAGTGATGAATGGAAAACTCACCCACACACATAAAAATGTCCATTTTCTTTGGTCAATATTCTAGCTACATCTCGAGAACACATCTTTAGAAAGTCTTGAACATATCTTGGTGCTACTACATCAGAGCTCTCTGGTGACTCTCTAGAGAAACACACTTTCAGGTGAGTTAATACACCGCTTTCAACAAACTGGTTTAGCTCTTCTCTGTCAAGAAAAAAAAAATTGTAGGTATGTCAATAATTTCATCATCATATTTATAAATGCACAACTGAATTCTATAGCTTGTGTCTGTGAAGTGGACCTTTTAAGAAACGTCAATAGCCCCCCCCCCCCTCAATTTAATTAGTCCAACTATGATATATCACTGAACAATCTACATGCATCTCAAGAATTATTACCATTTACATTTATGAAATCCAGTATTCTAAGGGAATTCATGCAAAACAGTGGATTAATCTCATAGAATAACAACATCTGTTTTTTACATTGTCCACCTGTTACCGGAAAACCAGACTACTAAAAAAAAACTGTGTGTGAGATTCAAATGATTTAAGTTAGAACAGAGAAGAAAAAAGAGGCAGCAGCAAACCAAGGATTTAAAAAATAACACTTGCTAGCACCTTAGAACTAAGACACAAGTAACAAAAGAAAATAACGTGAAAAATCCTGATGTGGTATTTGAAATTACCTGAATAAATAGTCTTTGTCGCGGTGACGACAACCAAAAAATAGCCACGTTTCCCCAAACTTTGACTCCTCCTTTATTTTCTTAAGCATTAATCTGAAAGTGAAAGAAAAAAAATCTAAGGATCACAGAACTGCGAAAGCAAGTATATTTACACTCCAAAAAATCCATGTAATATTATAGAAGAAACAAACATCATGTATGTATAGATTCAACAAGGTCCCACTGATTCAGCTCTTTGATAAGCAATATATCCATGTACAATTATATAGGACTCACCAACATGGGGGTACTTTGGCATAGTGGTTGGCTAAACAATATATGGCCATATAATGTGATGGAATCCCCAATATTTATGCCTACGAAAATAGTTTTTTTGAATGGCATTTGATGGGAATGTGTCAATTTCTTGCTCTGTAACATGTATTGACCTTTATTCTATTACCTGCATATAATTATGCATAATTTGTAAGTTATCAGTTTGGATTGATTAATAAAGTAATGAACAAACATCAATCTATGCTTAATATTAAAATCTGAAATTAAACAGGGACTTTCACCAACTGTTTCTCTAGAGCTATGTACAGTGGATATAAAAAGTCTACACCCCCTGTTAAAATGCCAGTTTCTTGTGATGTTAAAGAATGAGACAAATATAAATCATGTCAGAACTTTTTCCACCTTTAAAGTGGCCTATAACGTGAACAATTCAATTGCAAAACAAACTGAAATCTTTGTGGGGAAAAAAACAACAAAACAAAAATTCACAATAACCTGGTGGCATAAGTGTGCACACCCTTAAACCAATACTTTGCTGTAATAAAATGAAAATGTGCTTCAACAATCAATCTTTTTGGGTCGAAGTCTATTAGCATGGCACATCTTGACGTGGCACAGATTGCGAGGACATCTCATGTCCTCTTCAGATCACCCCACAGATGTTCAATTGGATTCAGGTCTGGGCTCTATATATATATATAAATATTTGCCCCTGCTGCCAATATTATTTTATAGTGAAAGAATTGGGCCCTACCCAAGCATTTCCTTGGGCCCCACTCCACACTCCCTTGCATGCAATCACTCCCTCCACTACCACACCAAAAAAAAAATTGCCACACTGACTGCAGATTAGAGGAAGACTGTGAGAGTCAGTGCAGTCTTCCCTCCATCTGACCGCACCGTGACATTGAGAGGTCCTCTCAAACACCTGGTGTTTCCAGGAATAAAGAGAACTGTTTTTGACCATTATCCTGGCTGAGTTTTTCGGCTTTCTTCATATTCATTATTGAGGGTGATATATTTATTAATAAAGAGGAGAACTGTTTTTGACCATTATCCTGGCTGAGTTTTCTGCTTTCTTCATATTGATTATTGAGGGTTTATATCCAGTGAGTACTTACTCCTCTGTTTCCCCCGCCTCTTTTATTGAAAGCTTTTTGAATATTTATTGTTGCTACCTACAGAGTGGAGTTCACACTTATAAGCAGCTCTGGTGTTCCTTTGCTATATTATTATTATGGATTTGACAGGTGGAGGTAAATTGGAATGGCACAACCTGCTAGGAAGATTTTTGTATTCCTGACCCAGTGCACACATTTTCCCCATTACTGGTGGCATGGTCACAGGCAGTTTCTGGTTAAAAAAAGGACAAACAAACTATGTTCAACTATTATTACATAGATTTTAAATCACTCAGCACGTTTAGCTTTCATAGTACTTGCCTGTGTTGCAGAAAGGCAATAAATGGTGCAATTCCAGTTCCCGGCCCCACCATCACAACAGGGGCTGATGTTTCGGTTGGCAACTGGAAGGACATGGATGGTCGAGAAAAAATGGATATCTAAAACACATAATAAACAAAATGTTATCTCAAACATAAGTAATGCACATGTACTTCTAGCTACTGACTGATTGCTTTGTCTGATTTTTAGGTTTGTTTTTTAGGCTTGTTTTTAAATTAGGTAGTACTCATAGGTCACGGAAGTGTCATGTTTTCGAAAAGCAGACAGCATACTACAATTCAATCCATCGCGCATTCACCCTCCAACTGTCAGAGAGAATTCCGCGGTGCGGGGAACATGGATCTGTGACAGCCGTGGAAGGTTTGCGCAATGGACGCAGACAACCCCCGCTGCTAACCACACCTCCTTCCAGCTGCCACACCAGGGAGTCAGAAGCACTGGTAAGTTTGGGGGCATAAGACAGGAGGATCCAGGTCCCCTGCAGCGCTGCAGGGAATCTGGATCTTAGTTTCATAGTCAGACCTATATTTGAGATCTGATTATAAGACGACCCCCATTATAAGACAAGGGGTATTTTTCAGAGCATTTGCTCTGGAAAAAAACTCATCTTATAATCAAGCAAATACGGTACTTGAATCTTTGGATTCAACTTACATACACAGGTTCCTTCAACTACCTACAGTTGAAGGAAATACATGAACCCTTTGGAATTACGTGAATACTTGTTATTAGAACAATAGACAAACGCAGTCTACTTAAATTATTAAAACATAATCGTAAGCTTTCATGTCTTTTCAATTAACACACTATGTAAACATGGACAGTGCAGGGTTCCTATTTACCAAGGTACTCTAAAACAAACTGTAATTACAAATGTTGCATTCCTTTGCATAATTAAAGACCGGGGTTGATGAAGGGACCCTAAAAACACACTTGCAATTATTTTCTAAGAAAAAAAAAAAAAAAATTATTATTATATATATAAAATATTTATAATATATATAAATATATATATATAAATATATATATTATTACACATATACACACACACCGTATTTGCTCGTTTATAAGACAAGGTTCTTTTCTGGGCAAATGTTCTGACCTTCCTGTGCTCCACCATAGAAGCCCCGGCGGAAGTACTCAGCAGCAGCAGCACAAGTTGTCTGCGTGCATCGTGCAGACGTTCACCGGCTGCCAGAGAGGAGGATCCCCCGCAGCGCTGGAGGAGACCTGGATCCTCCTCTCTGGCAGCTGGCGAACGTCTGCGCGATGTGCACAGACAACCTCCATGACGGAGTACCAGCCTGAGGTGACCTTCTGGGGCTCAGTCATAGAAGCCCTGGCGGAAGTATCGGGTAGCAGTGGAGGTTGTCTGCGAGCATCACAGGGAATGCTTCAGTAAGCCAGGGAGGGGGGGGCATATAGGGGGTTATAAGGCATATCTGGGGGCAGAGTAGCAAGCCGTGGAGCAGATGTGCATAACTAGGGGGCAGGTTGGCAAAGAAAGGGAAACAAAAAATGCATTTTTCTTAAAAATGAAAAAATAGATTACATGTGAATTAATATTTACTAATAAAACTTTTTTCTTATAGGGTAGTCTTATACTCAGGCTGTTTTTCTAAAATTAATATTCAGATTTTGGGGGGTCGTCTTATAATCAAGCACAAACCATATATAAATTGGTTACAAATTGATTCATATTAACAGCCATCTATTGAACAGTCTAAAGCAGGAATTGTAAACAATATATTGAAAATATTGAGATCACAAAAAAGCCCTTTGCACACTCAACATGATGTTGTAAAAATGTATTCTCTTACCCGTGGAACAAAAGCCCCTTGATCGAACTCGTTATGATCAACTGCTTGCATTTCCTCAAGTTCAGAGAGCCAACCAGTGCACACACCTTTCCTCGACACAGTTCTTTCCAAGTAAGATGGTAATTCAACCACGTTAAAAACAAAACGAAGCTTTCCGGGGTAAAATAAGTTGGAGCTGCAACGAAGAAGTAAAGCGGTCACATTTTTCACATGGCGGTCACTATTATACTTTATTTATAAAGCGGCAACAGATTCCGCAGCACTGTACAAAGAACACTACTCACATAATACTATGTATGTATACTGTAAAAACAAAAGCAGCAATTATCCCTAAAGTTTTTTTGTGCTTCTGTTGTATCTTTTTAAAAAAGTGTTTATCATTATTAACAGAGGATAATACAAAGCTTTTTTTTTAATTAGGGGATCAACAACAGATTGAGTGCTTATTTATTGCTTATTTCCTTATTGCAAATGCCAGTCACCTCCAGCACTGGCTTAGTGAACACTGCAAGCAGTTGTCTGTCCAAACACACAGCTGCAGTTTCAACATCAAGTAAGTGTGTTTTACCTTTTAATTTTATTGTCAATAAAATGTATTAAAAGTATAAGTGCATCATATAACCTGTAGTTATTAGAACAGGAATGCCTCTCAGTTCTTTAGAGGCAAAACCTTTGTTGGTAACATTTGAGTGGGAATTTATTGTATTCTCAAAGAATCCTAAAACTTGTATTTTCTTTGCAGCATTATTTAAAATCCAAAAATAGAGCAATGAGTATAAATGTGTTATTACCTGGCAGCCGAATACGGTCTGGCTTGTAATTTAGGAAGGTACTCTAAAGAGAGAAAAAAATAAACACAAATCACATACATCTGTAGCAAATGAGAAAGCGTTGGCCAGTATAAATGTACTTTACTAAAAATGAAAATACATAGAAAATGTATTCTATCAGTTTTACATGCAAGGGGGAGAAAAACTACTATACTAATGCAAAAAAAGAAAGAAAATGACCTAGGAATTTAGGCAGCTAAGCTATCAAGATGTACAGAAAGGCAACTTTCCACATTCAAAAGCATGCATGATACATGTTTCTCCTTAATAGCTGGTGAGCGACAGAAGGTCAAGTCTCAGCCCGATCATAGTCAGCATAAACCTCCTGACCCCCATTCAGTCTTGGTTATTGTACAACTGCACCCCCTGCTTTTTCTCTCTGTTGTATTTAAAAACTGGTAAGTTTCATTAAGAAACAGCATCTGACAATACAGCCTTCGCAACTGCTGGATCACCCTTTGCATTATGCCAAAGAAACTATCCATTGGTCAGGAGGAGGGCAATATGCAGAAAAAGGCCTAAGGTTGTTAAGTAGACAAACATGGGTACCACCATGTTTTCCCTTCTAGCAGATGGAAACCGAAGAGATACTGCAGCAGGAGCAGCCAGTGCTGGGGAACTTGGTCCTCACTACGGAATAGCTCGAACATGGACCACAACTTTGCTCTAGTACTTGATGCACAAACTTGGGATTGTTTAGTGTCTATTTACAGGTAGCACAGGCCAAGTGCTTTGTTTTCTGCAGATGCTTTAATCAATCACACCACACTTCAGGATCTGTGAAGGCTTCTCAGGTAGCACTGCAGACTACAAAAAGACATGACACATAGTGTCATAGTGATTGGGGCACACCACCATGTGCTATCACCTTCAACTCATTAGAATACAAGAGATCATTATTATTTAACCCAAGCACTTTACTTCAGGTAATTCAATCCCCACGCAAGGTTCTCTTATACTGACAAAACACAAATGAGTGGTAGAAAGTGATAGTCATAGAAAGACCACTATTTTCACTCACGCCCATAAATTCATCTTTAAACCCAACCATTGTTTCGTGTTTAGTTGTATTGCAGTGGGATTATCACTACTTGCCTATTAATACACTCAATGGTGGTCTGCAACTTGGAAAAGCAGTTAGAAGGTCTAAAAGGCTGATTGCTTGGTCTCTTATAAACTGGTTATAATCTGAACTGCCTTGTTTACTACATAGTTCCTGCAGTCTGCGCTTCTCAGCCACATTTGTAGTATGCTCTACCAAAGCACGTAAGAAAGCCTGCGAAAACAAAAATATATATAAACAGAAAAATTAGCAGTAAGAAAAAAAAAACATTTAATACATCCTTGCAAATAAAAAGGTTCTCTCTATAACCTTTATAGAGTAACCTATAAGGTTTATATTTTTATAAAATACATAACTGTAGCTTTGTTTTTTAACACCGTATGGAAATATGAGTGTACACGCAGTATAAATTATTTTACCAGAAAAGGATAGTATTTACTATAAACAACTTGTAAGGCTTGAGAATTGTCAGTCACAATGGATGGGGCTGAAGGAGATATCCCAATCATATTGCATATGACTGACAATTTCCAGGGTGAGATGTCCAGCATGTGACACAGCAGTTCCTGTCAGAGTGCTCCATGCAGAAAAGATGGTTGGGGTGCAGAAGCAAATTAGGACTTGTGTGTGACAGTAAGGTACGGAGGAAGGGATGTACACTGCAGCACCAGAAACACAAACCCGCTGCCTGACAAGTGACTGACAGCTCGCTGCTTTACTGAGACATGTATGGGAATTCCTGGGGTTTTGTGCTCTTTAGGGAGTGGGGAAGATTCTGCTGGCACAGTTGCCAGACCATGGAAAAAAACTGCCCTGGAAAAGGTGAAGCTGTTTTGAGGGTAAGCAAAAGGGAATAACTAAATAGTGTGTGTGAGGGTTAAAAGCAGCGATTACAGCAACCTGAAGAGGGCTCGAGAAAGCCTTGCAATCTCTGATGTTTTTCAGGAGAGATATTTTGGTTATGTCATTTTAATGAGGGGCATATACGCTTGTTAATATAGAAGTTAAAAACCTAATTGAAAAGGCAGGACAGAGGAAGTTATAAAGAAAAGCAGAAGAACGAGAACCCTTCATAAACTGCCTAATTGACCTCTCCAAAGGAGAAGAATACAGCTTGCCCATGAGGAGCAGCATGCCTGGCACATGCAGAGGGGAAAGTACAGCCTGTCCATGGGCTCCTGAGGTAACTTCCTTCCCTACTTATTGCATGCCCTTGCCTGTAACAGGCAAAATTAAAGGCTGTAGAAAGTGAATTTGCAAGGTGTTTCGTCAATGTGCTCAAATAACCACTTGACTTCTTAGCAAATACATCTGCTTAACACATTGCTGGACATTCAAGAGTTGCAAGTCAACATGGTCTGCTTTCCGTTTAATAGTAAAGGAAAAATGCATCCTGCTAGTAATAATGCAAATTATTTCCTCTCAAATTTCCTGAAATCATCCTTCAGTTGTGCAACACTGACATCTAGAGGTCAAAACAGAATCTCAAACAATGAAGAACTATATCATTCTTTGGGATCTGTAGGAGAGTGGAACACGTTGTAGACATACCTGGGAACTTCTGGGCTCCGGCTACCTGGAGCCTTCCCTTGCGGGATGCGGCTACGACTACACACTGACGTCGGCGGGCGGAAACACACCCATTTAAAAGGAAAAATGGCCGGGGAGCGGGGTGTGTCAATACCCCGCTCCTGCGACCCGGAGGATTCGGGTCTTGACCCGGAGAATCGGAGGAGCAGGGCTCACCCGACAAACTGCGGGTCAAATCTGGAGAGCTCCCAGGTATGGTTGTAGAGGTTAGTACAGTAAAGGAATTTAACCCCTTCGTGACAAAGGCTGATTTTACTGTTTGTTCCCCTGGTGACAATGGCCTTTTTAACATTTCTGCGCTGCTCGCGTTTAGCTGTAATTTTCTTCTTTCCCATTTACTGAACCCACACACATTAGATATTGTTTTTTTCAGGACAAGAAGGGCTTTCTTTAGATGACATTGTTTTGATTGTATCATATTATTTACTATTAAAAAAATTATATGGTGAAAAATTTAAAAAAAATGACTGTTTCTAACTTTTAGTTGAAAAATCTTTTACTCATCTATAAAAGGTAATGAAAAAACCTGCTAAATAGATTCTACTATTTGTCCTGAGTTTAGAAATACCCAATGTTTTTATGTTTTTTTGCTTTTTTCTACCCATTATGGGGCAATAAGTACAGGTAGCGTTTTGCTATTTCAAAGCCATTTTTTCCAAATCTGGTAATTCTTCCCCCCATGTGTCATTTCGGGTATCTTTGAACCCGGCCAATGCAATTTACCCCATCAAGTCATATATTTTTGAAAACTAGACAGCCCAGGGTATTCCAAATGCTAGTATTTTAACTCTTTCCTTGCACCATATCTACCACCAGTCTTTGTCAAACTTTGTGGTAGTCATTTTTTTGCATTTGTTTTGTCACACACATTTTACTTCAGGTATGAATTAAAAAGTTCTCGTTTATGTCACTATCACAAAACACCCCAATATGTGCTCAGCAACATCTCCTGAGCGCAGCGATACCCCACATGAATGATTTTGCCTGGCTGTTTGGGGGCAAAAAGGGCCACATTTGGGGCATGCGCATTTTTCAATGTTGAACTTTGGCATTTGGGGATCCACTGCCCATGCCCTATTTGGTACATCTTTGAGCTGGGCCATTTCAGTGTGCCCAATAAACCCATATATTTTTGAAAACTAGACACCCCAGGGTATTTCAAATGCTAGTATTTTAACTCTTTCCATGCACCATATATACCACCAGTCTTTGTCAAACTTTGTGGTAGTCATTTTTTTGCATTTGGTTTTCCACACACATTTTACTTCAGGTATGAATTAAAAAGTTCTCGTATATGTCACTATCATAAAACACCCCAATATGTGTTCAGCAACATCCCCTGAGTACAGCGATACCTCACATGAATGATTTTGCCTGGCTGTTTGGGGGCAAAAGGGCCACATTTGGGGCATGCGCATTTTTCAATGTTGAACTTTGGAATTTGGGGATCCACTGCCCATGCCCTATTTGGTACATCTTTGAGCCGGGCCATTTCAGTGTGCCCAACAAAACCATATATTTTTCAAACTAGACACCACAGGGTATTTTAAATGCTGGTATTTTAACTCTTTGCATGCACACATTTTACCACCAGCATTTTTTCAAAGTTTGCAGTAGTATTTTTGTGTGTGTATTTTTCCCACACACACCTACTTTATGTATGAATTTACAGTTTCTGGTATATGCCGCTGTCACACGACACCCCATAATGTGTTCAGCAACATCTCCTGAGTGCAGTGATACCCCACATGCATGGGTGTGTCATTTTTGGGGGGAACTAAAAGGCCACATTTGGTACATGTGCATTTTTCTAATTGGAAATTAGATGTGTGGCCATCCTTCCCCCGGTGTTAATTGGGACGTTGTTGAACCTGGCCCATTCAATTTACCCCATCAAATCATACATTTTCTAAAAGTAGACACCCCACGGGCATTTAATATGCCAGTATTTTAACTCTTTCCATGCGAGAATTGTTTTAAGCTAATGTGCTAATTTTTGGACTTGCTCACAAATATATTTTTATAATATA
>VKOC01020574.1:0-13317 GCA_009364415.1 Spea multiplicata
CTGCCTCCTGTCAGAACGGATCTTCATTGGACACCAGGGAGCCCGGTAGAGAGGCAGAGTGGCGTATGGGAGGGGGAGGAGCCACAGTGGTGTATGGGAGGGTGGCTCCCATACACCCTTCTGACTCCTCCCCCCTCCCATACACCTCTCTGCCTCTCTACTCGGCTCCGTTACTGACAGTAACGGAGGGTGTCTGTGCGATGCAGACCCCCACCAGCTGACAGAGAGGATGATTCTCTCTCAGCCTGTGAGTGTCTGCATCGCACAGACAGCCTCCGTTACTGCCCTTCACTTACACTGTGGCTTCTATGTGAAGGTGCAGTGAAAGTGCCGGTCAGTAATGGAGCCGGGTAGAGAGGCAGAGTGATGTATGGGAGGGAGGAGAGAGAGCCGGAAGTGAGAGACCGGCCGACAGTGAGAGGAATCCAGGTCCCCTGCAGCGTTGCGGGGGATCTGGATTCCGGTGTTATAATCCGATCTCTGTTTGAGATCGGATTATATAAGGAGAGGAGTTTTTCAGAGCATTTGCTCTGAAAAAAACCTCTTTTTATAATCGATAAAAATAGATTCGATTAATCGATGATGAAATTCGTTGCCAACGATTTTCATAATCGATTATTATCGATTTTATCGATTAGTTGTTTCAGCTCTAATAAAATTTATATCTGGGCTGCTGGAAGTTATGGGAGCTGGTTAAATTAGGGGCAGTTATGGTTGATGGAGTGTTTAGGGGCAGTTATGGTTGATGGGGTCTTTAGGGTTAATTTAATGCGGAGGACTGAGTTCATTAATTTAAAAATAACTTAAGGTGCAGTTAGAGGTGAAGGGGGAAAACTAAAGGGAATCTAAATCCTGGGGCAGTGAAGATTTATAAAAGTATTGTCAGTGTGCTGTGAACGAGTCTGTGAACGAACACACGGAAGAAAGCCCTGCGCTCAAACTCCCATCACTCTTGGGCGGCAGCAACGGCTATAGTGTTCATCATAGGCCTGCAACTAACTATTATTTTCATAATCGATTAGTTGGCCGATGATTTTTTCGATTAATCGGATAAAAAAATAAATGTAAATTTTTCATTTATTTAACCCCTGGGCTGCTAAGCCATTTCCCACCCTGGTGCTAAGCTGGTTTTCGGCATTTTGGTGCATCTCACGTTTAAACGTGTTTCAAAGTCAATTTCTTGGGAATAAATTATACAAACCATATATTGTTTTTTTCAGCATACCCTGCAGATTCCAAATATACCATTTTTATATGTGTACATCTCATTAGGTTTGCAAAATACAGCCAAAAATGGGAAAAAAGTGTAATTTTTCACTTCCAACTCAATAAAAACTAGTTTGTAATGTTATTTTTCTAAACCCTAATATCAAAAGCTGTGTTGCTAAATATTTGTAGTAGGTAACCGGTCTAAAATAAACAGACATTGAGAACAGTAGACTGTGTTTTGCTAATATTTTATTGCTAAAAGTTACATTTATTAGACTATCACAAAAGACATCTTTAAATTTAATGCATGGCCGCCGTCTATTAAACAGGTCTAGCTGCCCGGGATGTTAACCCCTTGGCTGCTAAGCCATTTCACACCCTGGTGCTAAGCTAGTTTTCGGCATTTTGGTGCATCTCACGTTTAAACGTGTTTCAAGTACATTTCGTGGGAATAAACGATACAAACCATATATTGTTTTTTTTCAGCACACCCAGCAGATTCCAAATATACCATTTTTATATGTGTATGTCTCATTAGGTTTGCAAAATACAACCAAAAATGGGAAAAAAGTGTAATTTTTCACTTCCAACTCAATAAAAACTAGTTTGTAATGTTATTTTTCTAAACTCTAATATCAAAACCTGTGTTGCTAAATATTTGTAGTAGGTAACCGGTCTAAAATAAACAGAAATTGAGAACAGTAGACTGTGTTTTTCTAATATTTTATTGCTAAAAGTTAAATTTATTAGACTATCACAAAATTCATCTTTAAATTTAATGCATGGCTGCGTCAATTAAACAGCTCTAGCTGCCCGGGATGTTAAAATATGCCAACAAAACTATATATTTTTAGAAACTACACCCCCAGCCGCAGCAAATGAGGTCTCACTTGTATTTGTATCACAAATCTGACTTGCACAAGAAAATAAGTGAATATCACACTAAAAATAAATTTAAAAAAATAAAATTAAAAGTGACAAGTTCATTTATGTCTTGCGCACTCCAGGTTTGTCCTAGAAACACATGCAGCCCCTCATTTGATGCGCCAAGGGGTGTAGTTTCTGAAAATATATACTTTATGTACCATAATTAAACTTCCCAGCTGTCTAGAGCTGTCTAAATGCAGCCATCACCCCTAAATGTTTTAAGACAATTTTTTAACAAGATTCTCCAATCTGCCATATCTGAAGTTAAGGTGGTCTAGACATCTGGGAAGTTAAATTAGGGTACATAAAGTACACATTTCAAGAAACTACACCCCTTGGAGCTTCAAATGAGGGGTTACATGTATTTCTAGGACAAAAGTTAAGTTCACAGATAATGATGGAATATGTCGCTTTGGCTAGAAAATATGTTTTTTCTAACCATAGCGACATGTTCATTTGTGTCTTGCGCACTCCAGGTTTGTCCTAGAAACACACGCAGCCCCTCATTTGATGCGTCGAGGGGTGTAGTTTTTGAAAATATGTACTTTTTGTGCCATAATTTAACTTCTTACGTGAGCAGTAATGCCACGTCAAGGCTAAAACCCTATTTACTGACCATTCACACACTTTTCATATCTCCATTCACTCGCAGAAGCACACACCATACTTTCCATACATTCACTCACAGAAGCACACACCATTCTTTCCCCTTACAATCCCAAAGAAATGATCGTAAAGGGAGAAAAAAAAATCACTTTTACAGCAAAAATAAGTTTTGCAGTAAAAATGCAAGGGGCTCCAGGGATGACATGGTTAACTTATGTACTACAGGCTAAATGGCTGATTTTAATAATATTTGCAGTTCATCATTATTTAACCCCATGATCAAAGGGATCATGGGGTTAAAATTTAGTATCGGCCATTTTTAAAAAGGGAATGTGACTTTTTATAGCTATATGATCACTGTGGTAACATTGGCTACCACAGTGATCATTTAGCTAGAATACTTAAACTTTTTTTTTTTTAAAGTTAAACCAGTTTATGTTTAGATAATTTAATTTGGGGGTCTCTAGGCAATTTTGATCTTTATTTATCTGCCTTTAGAGACCCCCAAATCATTTTTTTTACTTTTTTTGTACATTTTTATTTTTTTTACTTAATATTTTTTATTCTTTTTTTACAAGCAGTATACCGTTGGAAAGGTGAGGCGATTACCTTTCCAACGGTATATGTTGGGGGTCTGTAGCTGCTTAGATGCCTGAGATACAGGCATCTAAGCAGCATGCCCCCATACCGCTTTAACTGACAATTGTCAGTTTTAAATAAAGTTGCGCAGTGACGTCATCGCGTCATTACGCGCGACGTCACCGGCCGGATCGGGTGGTCCCAGTGATGCCCTTCAGGTTGAGGGGCAGATCGCCGGGATAGGGGGTGATGGGGGTCCACAGACCCCCATCAAGGTAAGATAGTGCTAGCGACGGCATGGTGCCGTCGTTAGCACCTGACTGGGACTGCTAGCGACGGCACCATGCCGTCGTTAGCAGTCAAGGGGTTAAAATTTAATAAACAGGATGTTAAAAACAAACGGCAGAATAAAAAAAAAAACCCACTTTGATGCAATTCTTGTTTTTATTTCCCAACCTGTCCTCCCAGTTTTGCCACATACCCCCAGATATGCTACTCTGCCCTCCCCACACATGTCTTATATACTCTATGCCTTATACCCCCTGATATGCTACTGTGCCCCTGATATGCCTTATGCCCCCTGATATGTCACTCCGCCCTCCCCACATATGCCTTATATACCCTAATAGGCCTTATACCCCTGATATGCTACTGTATCCCCCTGATATGCCTTATACCCCCTGATACGCTACTGTGCCCCCAGATATGTCTCTCTGTCCTCCCCAGATATGCTTTAATAGCCCCCAGATATCCCATAGCACCCTCATAGATTCACAGGCTCGTTCACATTGATACCATACTTTTATAAATAAATACAGGATTAATCTTCACGGCCCCCAGGATTTAGATTCCCCTCAGTTTGCCCCACTTTACCTCTAACTGCACCTTAAGTTAACTTTATAAAAGTAATTGAATTAACCCTCCGTTCTCAGCATTAAATTAACCCTAAAGACCCCATTAATCATAACTGCCCCTAAATTAACCCCCACCTCCCTCACAGTTAGATGAATTGCTGGGCCGTGCGGACGCTATAGGAAACGGGCAGGGCCGGGAAAAAGAAGGCACAGGGCCAATCAGCAGTGACTGCAGGGAGGGACTGGTAAGTAGTAACAGCTGTTGTGAGTCACACTGAAACGGATTATAAAACGAGGGGTATTTTTCAGAGCATTTGCTCTAAAAAAAACCCCTGCTTTTATAATCGATAAAAATCGATTCAACTAATCGATAATGAAATTTGTTGGCAATGATTTTCATTATCGATTATAGATTTTATCGATTAGTTGTTGCAGCCCTAATTCATCAGCCCAAAATACATAGAACAAACACCAAAAAATAGTTACCTGCACATTATCCCAACTCCCTATGCTTATTTAGACAAATGGAGGTTTTTAGTTTCACGTCTGTGAATCTGAGGGCGCTATTGCGTATCAGGGGGTATGAGGCATATCTGGGAGGCGTGTGGCATATCTGGGAGGCAGTGTCGCAAGCCTGTTCTCAAATGTGCATAACGGGGGCTCAGGTTGGGAAATAAGAAATGCATTTTTATCAAAGCTTTTTTTATTCTGCTGTTTGTTTTTAACATCCTGTTTGTTAAACTATTTTAAATAAATGAAAAATTTACTTTCTTTTTTTTATCCGATTAATCGATTACTCGAAAAAATAATCGGCCAACTAATCGATTATGAAAATATTTAGTTTCAGCCCTAATGTGGATAGGTCTTACATTCAATAAGTGAAACTGTGAGCAGGATTATAAGAAAGGACTGATAATTCAATATAGTCCTTATTTGTTAAAAATCAAAATAATTACATAAATCCAAAATTAAGCAGTGTAACATAGAATGCCTATTAAAACTTATATGCATAAAAATAAACATACCAGTCTAGCTTCTGTCTCTCGGTCTGCCCCTGTCAGGATTCAGCCCCAGCCCTGCAAAGTGCCAGGCATGGCCGTCCCTTTAAGAGGTCTGCGTGGAGTTGAACTCCTCTCCACGGCTTGATGTCTTGTTTATTTGTGTGTATCTATTTTATGTACCTTTGCATTATTTCCCTTATACGTCTGAGGATCTCGGCTCTTCCCTCCATCCCCTGTGTTCCTTGCCTTGTTCCTGGTCCTTTGTGGCATCCTGTACCATGTATGTATTGTCTGGCTAGGTATATAATCCATGTTCTGTGTATTTATGTTCAGCTGTGTTTGGTTATTCCTATATCTATGCATTTACCACACCTGACCTAACCAACAGGCTTTATTACCCTGCCTACCTCACCTGAAGCCTATGTCATTCACACCTGACCTAATGACCAGGCCTATATCTCCCCTTTGCCTTTGCCTTTGCATTGAAGTTATAGGACAATTTTTGCTCTGGCCCTGTACGTGATCCTGACTTCTTCCTGTGTACCTGATCCTGTATTGTTCCTGCCTTCAGCCCTGTCCAGTGGGCTTTCTGCCATACATATGTTTTCTTGCTAAGACACTGTTTAACCTGTATTTGCTTGTATTGGCATAATATACAATACATAGCATTAGCTGGAATTCTGCCTGTGGTGTATTCCTTTGTGCCTGTCTGTCTTATCCTTCGGTTACCATGAATCGCCGTGTGCAGACGGAACCCCAGGTATCCCCTGCAATGAGGCTCCTACCCAACCTGATTACCTGGGCCCTGACAGCCCCTCATTATAAACAAAGATCTGCATATGTATAAGGTATGATAACTAGACCTGCGTATTGCTACCTCAAAAATAGTACTAACGGTCAGAAAAATATCAGGAGAGGAAAATTACCACCAAGGACATGCTGTTGATCATTTTTACAGAATAGCAAAACATTCTAATCTTAACACAAAAAATCTTATGTAACAGAAAATACTAGTTCTGCACAGTTAAATCCTTAACCTAAACTTCTGAGGCCTGTTACAAATGTCTTCATGATTAATAAGTGCCTATATGTTAATGTATGTTTAAATATATATATATTTACACACACACACACACACACACACTGAAATATGTTTTATTCCATAAATCCCTATTTTCATATTATATGCAATATATATTTTTATGAGAACTATCCGTTAGTTCTTACTTGGCTGTGTTAATTTTTTAGTTATGATTCTCATCTATAATTTTTTTTTTTTTTTTTTTTTTTAGCTTGTCGGCACCAATGGAGTACTCAATGTGGACAGCAGATTACGTCTGCAATTATATTACCCTCCTCCCCGATCTCGTATAGCTGCCAATACACGTGTTTATGAATGGTGGTTAAAATATCCCAGAAACCGTTATCCATCTACTCTCTATGTAACAGTGAAAGGTCTAAGGATTCCAGAAAACGTAAGACCTATTTTCATGAATGTTTATTTTTCTAATTATATTTGAGTTATTAAACTATAGCAAATTTGATTGATTTCGATACTTGTGTCTTTCTCTTGGCTGTTTAAATGGACAACTTTGTAGAAGGTCTTTGTGTTTGAACATTACAGTTCTTACATATTAAGAAAACTGAAAACTGAATTATTTTACTGGTAGTTTTATAAAATCAAGTCAAATGAGGGTTAACGGTAGGGCAGGAAATTATAAAATCCCTGAAACCTTGCCATTATCCCCAGTGCTTTTTCCCGCCTGGTCCTGGGTAGGTGAGCATATATTCCCCTGTTTATGTTGAGTTCCAAGTGTTCCTGGCTCAGTTTCTTCTGGTTCATGAGGCCTTTTATTCCGTTATTATGGAACATTAACGTTTTCCGGAGAGAAGACACCCTTTTCTCCAGAAGGGAATCCCACCTTTTTCCCCTTTGCAGGATAACTTCTGGAACTCTGTTCCACACCTAAGGTTGATGCACCTGTGGACTGAGCAACTAGGAGGTCGGCTGTTCCTTTGGAAGATGCAACTCATTTTCAGAAAAAGGAGACATTAAGGAAAAAGGGAATGCTACGAATGCTACGGAAGCTGCTAGCTTTACACCTGGCATTGCTGTGCTCCATCTGTAGCTTGATCAGTTAGGATCTTGCTACAGCCATCCCCCTGCAGGGGATATCCTGTCCTCTGATGAACTTTTGGGTTACGTCGGTAGTGACGCAACCCGGAAGGGAATGCCCGATCGGCATTTGAAAGTGCCCGATCGTAAGTATCAGACTACTGGCTTTAACAACTTGGTGAAGCACCAAGGGGCTGAGAATAGACCAAATGGCAGGCAAGTGAAGCGCCATTTCTGGCTGTTCCACTTGAACTGAAGGAATTTTTGATGTGATTCTGTTATAGGAACAGTGAGGTAGGCATCCTGTAGGTTGATCCTGACCATCCAATCTCCTACTTGCAGTAAATCCTGCAGGGAGTGAATCCCCTCCATTTTGAAGTGTCGATACACAACAAACACGTTTAATGGCCTGTGGTTGATAACGGGATAAGTTACCCCTCCCTTCTTGGGGACCAGAAACAGGTTGCTCAGAAACCCCGGAAAGCACATAGGGACGGAAATTATCGCACCTTTACTTGCCAGGGCCTGAGCCTCTTTTGTAACTAGAAGTGCTGAGGGGAGAACTGAATGGTACCTGGCAACACTTACTCGAGGTAGGGATGTAAGCTCTATGTGGTAGCCTGCCACTGTCCGTAGAATCAATGCGTCTGAGGTCAGCATGGTCCATACCGCAGTCTCCCCCCAACCTTTACCTGAGATCCCTGAGGTAGTGAGTGTAGACTTACCGTAAGGGCGTCTTGACTGATAAGAGCCTCTGGCCCCTCGGTTCTGCCAAGGACGACTCCTTTGTGGGAAGAAGGGGGGTGGCTGGAGTCCGGGTCTCTTGAAAGGTCCCTCTCAAAAAAACTGGGACCTCGGGACTGGTCCACGTTGATAAAGGCCAGCCAGACGGCCCCTACCTCTGCCGGCCCTAACGAAAACCCTGGGCTGGAAGAGTCGCTTCGTATTTGCCGGGGTCTCGTCCATGACAGTGAATGTTTGTACGAAGGAGCCCAACTCCTTCACAAAGCTATCACCGAATAGCATGCCTTTTGCCTTAGGGCCAGGCTTGGAGGTACCCAATGCCACCAGCTTGGGCTCGATCTTAAGGAGGATGGGTTTACGCCTCTCCGTAGCCAGGGCCGTATTGGCGTTGCCTATTAGGCAGATAGCCCTTTGGATCCAGCCCTGACATAAGGTCCACTGGGGTGTCACCCGAGATGGCGTTCTCAACCATCCGGCACCTTATCCTGACAGTTTTTAGAGAGTATTCCAAATACTTACCTGGGTTTCCACTCCGACTTCCCCAGGAATTGGCTGATCTTGGGATCAACCTCCAGTGTAGAGCTGCAACTAACGATTATTTTAATCGATTAGTTGGTCGATTATTTTTTCGATTAATCGGATAAAAAAATGCATTTTTTTTAATTTAAAATAATGTAATAAAAAACTTACACTTTACACTTTCATCTGTTTATCACAATGGCATTTCTCTATTCACCTTCTTATTTTACTGACGTAATAATAAAAGCTACAAAACCAAACAAACGTTTCTCAAACTAGGTTTTTAAGTTATTAGTAAATATTAACATATTGTTAATATTTTTCATATTTAATAAAAACTAATGAGAAAAAAGCCTTGTTTATATTTTCTTTTATTTACCAAACTGCTCCCAGTTATGCACATATGACCCCCAGCTTGCCACTCTGCCCCTAGATATGCCTTATACCTCCTATATGCCAGAGATTCCACTCTGCCCCCGATATGCCACTCTGCCCCCGATATGCCTTATACTCCTTATATGCCAGTGATATGCAACTGAGACCCCTGATATACCTTTTAACCCCAGATATGTCTTATGCCCCCCTGATATGACTAATATCGATATGCCTTATATCCCCTATATGCCACTGTGTCTGGTGATATGCCTTATAACTTCCAATATGTCACTCGCCCCCATTTATGCCTTATACCTCCCTATATGCCACTGTGCACCCTGATATGCCACTCCACCCCCATAAATGCCCTGCACCACCCTGAAATGCATTATACTCCCTGATTCACCACTCTGCCTCCTCCAGATATGCCACTCTGCCTTATACCCTGAATCATTATCCCCCCATACACCACTATAACTCACCCATACACCACTCTGCCTCTTCCCCCTCCCCATAAACCACTCTGCCTCTCTCCCCCCTCCTATACACCACTCTGGCTCCTGTCAGCAGCGGCGGTTCACAAGACACCAGGGGGTCGGGTAGAGAGGCAGAGGGGTGTATGGGAGGGGGTGGAGGCAGACACCACTCTGCCCCCTCCCATACACCACTCTGCCTCTCTCCCGACTCCCTGGTGTTTTGTGAACCTCCGTTGCTGACAGGCACTTTCACTGGAGCTTCATAGAAGCCCCAGCAAAAGTGAAGGGGAGTAACGGAGGCTGTCTGTGCACATCGCGCAGACACCCACCAGCTGACAGAGAGGATGATCCTCTGCAGGAGACCTTGATTCTCTGTCAGCCGGTGTCGCACGGACACCCACTGGCTAACAGTGAGGGGAATCCAGGTCCCCTGCAGCGTTGTGGGGGATCTGGATTCTAGTGTTATAATCCGATCTCTGTTTGAGGTTGGATAATATAAGGAGATGAGTTTTTCAGAGCATTTGCTGTGAAAAACCCCTCTTTTTAGAATCGATAAAAATCGATTCGACTAATCGATAATGAAAATCGTTGTCAACTATTTTCATTATCGATTTTATCGATTAGTTGTTGCAGCCCTACTCCTGTGTGGTACACACCAGATCCGGGAGGGCCTTGGGCATTCAGCCCTCAGTTTGCTACGAGTAGCTTTACCCAGGGGCTTACGCACTCTGGTAGCCAAGTATCTGGCAATGTGGTCTGTTGTGAACCAGTCTGCCGAACGTGGGTGTTGGAGGTTGTCCAGGTCAAACAGGGGTTCACCCTGAGGATCGAGCAGGGTATTCTCATCTGTAAGCGGGGTAGCCGCGGTCATAGTCTGTGGACAAAACTCCACAAGGTGTCCTCTTCCGACATTATGTCTGGGACCGACTCCTCTGACCCCACTGAAGCCTCCTCAGAATCGTACTCAGAATCAGAGTCATCGGGTAAGGCTCTTGCCTTCTTCCACTGCCGTACAGTCTTTGCCTGGTACTGGGCTCTCTTGCGCGGTGGTAGCGCGCCATCTTTGACATGACCAGGCAGGGGGTATAGCATGTCTGGCTTTACAGGACACCTTGCGGCCGGTTGCACCGGTTGGGTTTATGGTATCCTTAGCATTAATACCTGCATCATGGGCAGCTCTCAAGGCAGATGTGATGGAGTCGGCAATATTAGATGACATGAGCCCCATAGCAGTCTCAATTGCCTGTGTGACAGACCTGGACATTGAAGAGTTCTACAGCTTTTTCGATAACACAGAGTTCATTAAGTGAGCCAGCTGATCTATAGTGCCTAGTGATGGTGGCTGTCTGGCCTCATGGGCAGACCCTGAGGAAGGAGAGGCAGCAGGTTGAAGAGAATCCCTGTGAGGCATATTGGCACATATGGTAGATGTGTACTATAATGAAAAAACCTGTAGGTGTAAAGTAAGGGGGGAACCAATTACTTACAGTACAAATAGTCTAAACAGTGGAGAACACACTAAAAAGGGTTGCTAAGCTCAGGGACAGTGAAAAGAAAAAATGCTTGCACTGTGAACACCTTATTCACACATTTAAGCAGTGGATCTGCACTGTAAATAAGCAGGGCTAAAAAATGGGCTCCAACAAAATGGCCGCCGCACACTACTGCGCATGTGCGAAGGTCGGAAAAGAAAACAAAAAACCCTGCGAAAACGGGCAGCATGGGTACAGGGGGCTTAAATATCATCAGAAAACAAACCACAAAGGAGCATTAACCACAACAAAAGATGCCTAGAAGGGGACACAACCGACCTGAGGTGTAAAACAGGCAGGGGCAGACCAAAAAGGGTGAGTCACAAGGGAAATGAAAATAAATAACATAGTCTGACAGTAAAGGTCATATATTTAGATAGAATAATCCTAAATCAATAGACCAAGTTACTGCAATGGCACAGTAAGACACACAAATTATGTGGTACTTAACTAAGGGAAGCAGCAAGAAAGAGGAGTGTATTGTTGCAGTCGGTGTTGATAATGGGAGGAGTGTTTACTAAGGAGTGTGTTGTGATTGGTTAAAAAAAAAGTTTCCTTCTTGCTGCTGAGGGAATTAAATTTGTTGTCCCCTCAAAATAACTCAACACACAGCCATTAATGGCTAACACAAAAAAGGAAATGAACTACTGGTTGGGATAAGTTATAAACCACCTAATGTTAATAATGATGAGGAAGAACAGCTGGGGAAAGCTGCACATTTGGGTAACATGTTAATTATTGTAGATTTTAATTACCCGGACATAAATTGGGATAGAGGGACTAGTAGTTATGCAAGGGGGTTCAGGTTTTTGAACCTGTTAAATGAGACCTTCATGTCACAACTGGTACAAGCACCAACTAGATAGGATTCTTGTCTGGATCTGGTGATAACAAACAATGTTTATGTTTTGTCTAACATTCAAGTGGGGGAGCACTTGGGTAATAGTGATCATAATTGCCCATGGGGAATACTAAAACATAATAGATAAGGGCAGTTTTACAACCTATTGACTGCCATTATTATTCTCTTTAGGGATAAAAACACTGAGAGAAAATGGAGTATTTTCAAACAAATATTAGCATTAGTACACTCAGTAAGTACCACTAGATAATAAATATAAAAGAAACAAATTAAAACCAATGTGGCTTAGTGGGGAAGTTAACCAGAAAATTAAAAATAAGAAAATGGCTTTTACAGCATTTAAATCAGAAAAATCAGAGGCATTCTATATAAAATATAAGGAAGTCAATGAAGCATACAAAAAGGTGATTAGATGGGCTAAACTACAAAATGAGAGAGTGATAGCCAAAGAGAGCAAAACTAACCCCCAAAATTCTACATAAATTCTGGAAAAAAATGAAGGTGTAGGTTTACTAAAAACAAATATGGGAGTGTTGGTTAATGAGGACCAGGAAAAAGCAAAAACTTTAAATAACTTTTTCCTCAGTAAATATTAAGCAGGAACCTATGGCAATGGATATACATATGACTATTGAAAAAAATGAGCAGTCAAACTGTGATTGGATGTCTCAGGACAAGGTGCTGCAGCAACTAACGAAAGTTAATCTCAACAAAGCTCCAGGGCCTGACAGTATTCACCCACGTGTACTTAAGGAGCTGAGTCAGGAAATAAGTGAACCTCTGTTTCTAATCTTCCGGGATTCTTTTCTTCCAGGAATTGTACCAGAGGATTGGAGGAAGGCAGATGTGGTTCCTAGATTCAAAAAGGGTTCAAACTCTGTGCCCTGAAATTATAGACTTGTGAGCTTAACTTGGTTGGGAAAGTATTTGAGGGCTTATTAAGGCATATATAATATTCAGGAATTCATTGGGAAGAACCGTATTAGCATAAATCAGCATGGTTTTATGAAACAGGTCCTGTCAAACGAATTTAATTGCATGGCTGTTGTCCCAGAAGGAAGCCTCTTCTAAAGATGATGCACAAGAAAGCCCGCAAACGGTTTGGTGAAGACAAGCAGACTAAGGACATGGATTACTGGAAGAGTCTCACAAGTCTAAACAGGTCCTGGAATGCTTCTAATGTGTGTGTGTGTACACACACTCACTGGCCACTTTATTGGGTACACCTGTTTAGGGCTGCAACTAACGATTATTTTAATTAATCGATTAGTTGGCCGATTATTTTTTCGATTAATCGATTAATCGGATAAAAAAATGAATGTAAATTTTTCATTTATTTAAAATAATTTAATAAACAAATGATGTTAAATACAAACAGCAGAATAAAAAAACTTTGATAAAATGCATTTCTTGTCTTTATTTCCCAACCAGCCCCCCAATTTATGCACATTTGAGCCCAGGCTTGCCACGCTGCCTCCCAGACATGCAATGCTGCCCCCCCACATATGCCACTCCAC
>VKOC01020575.1:0-13747 GCA_009364415.1 Spea multiplicata
CAGGTCGGGTGGTAGCTGCATCGCGCCGTCTGTTTATCTGTCATCCATTGGTTTGGGCTACTGGGAAAGATGGCTGACGCAGCGGACTCGGTGCACGTACCTGGACTACAACAGCTGCTGGAGCAGGACCCGTACCTCAAACCGTACGAGAAGGACTTCCAGAGGAGGTAAAGCGGCCAGTGGCGGCAGCCGCGCCCCCTCCCCTGCTAGCTGCATCCCGCCTGCTGGCCGCTGGCAGACCGGTGGGGTGCAGGCAGGACTCATTCATTGCATGGCGTACTTACAGCATTCGTATGGCTCCGTGTGTTTATGAATATATGCATGCAGCCGGGCCTCTCTGTAACACGCCCCCTCCATGAAGGCTGATTGTCGGTAGCTTTAACATGGAACTCATTTAAAGAGCGTCATTCTAACCCCCATGTATCGGTTTATACATAATAGTATAATCCATAATATTATAGTTTATACATAATTCACATAAACTCACTGCACATCAGCGCTTCCCAGCACTCCGGATCTGCCATCACTCCTGTATCCTGTATAAAAATAATGTTTATTAAGAGGCTCTGCAAAAATGTGCACAATTTCCAACATAATATCAGCAGGCCTTGCTGGCCAAGTGTCATGAGAGTTGCCGCTTGGACCAGCGCAGGCATATACCGGGCAGCATTTCACGGTAGGACTTGGGCGCTCAACCCGATCCCATAGAAGCAAAGTTTTTTTTTTATCCATACAGCAGGGTTCCGGATATAAAAGTATATTATCATAGGATACGCCCCCCCCTTACCTTTTGTTTCTGTCAAATTGTCACTACCTGGTTTGTCCTGGTTACTCATTGTACTGCGCTCCGGAATGTGCTGGTGCTATATAAATCGATAAAGAATAATAAAGGATTTGTGGGGTATTTTAGATCTGTTTAACGCATTGACGGGTTTTTTTCACCCATGTGCTCCCGCTACATTAAACTGCAGCCAATATCTAGTTGCTTTGGACAGCGTGGAATATCCATGGAAGTTCGCTTTACGCGGGGCAGTCCTGGTTTCGCCTCTCTATTCTGCTTGTCCTGATATTTTTCCCCTGTGTTTGGGACGCTGTATAATGTATACTATGCGTGTGCTGACTCTCTACCCCCCCCGAGCCCTGCCCCGGCATGCTGAACCTCTTGTTATGTTTCTTGTAACGTTTCGGGGTGAAGGTACCTGGTACATGAACAGTGTAGTCATAGCGCAGACTATGAAATATTAAGAGGCAAAACATAAACGGAGAAACGCGATGATTTTGCAGTTCTGGCTCACAAGTTGCATCATTCGGTTTTCATCACACGGCTGTAAATCATTGGTCATTGACACCGCGGGTCTTTTGCTTAAAAACGTACCTTTTCCACCCATTGTGTAATTGCCTGTTGACTGTTATGAACCTGATCTGATTACATGATCCGAGTCCTAATAATTACCATATTTATCGGCGTATAACACGCACTTTTTTAACTAAAATTTGAAGCTGAAATCCTACCTGCGTGTTATACGCCGATAAATCCTGTTATACGCCGCCTGCCTCAGCCGCCGCCGCCTGCCTCAGCGCTTCAACTCTTGTGTTGGAAGCGTGAGGCGTTTGTCTCGGGTGCCGGCGCTCAGCAGCGAAGGTAAGTGACCGGGATGGGGTTAGAGGCAGGTGGAGTTGAAGGTAAGTGACCGGGATGGGGTTAGGGAGAGAGAGGGGAGATCCTGAGAAGGGGGGTTAGGGTGTGTGTGTCTTACTGTGTGTGTGTCTTACTGTGTGTGTGTGGTTTCCCAGATAGCAGTGATTGTGATGAAGTTTTTTTGTTCAGTTTTTTTGTTCAAAAATGGGGGTGCGTGTTATACACCAGTGCGTGTTATACGCCGATAAATACGGTAATTTAGGGGCAGTTATAGTTAATGGGGTGTTTAGGGTTAATTTAGGGGCAGTTGTGGTTGATAGGGTCTTTGTAGAAAAGCCCCTTAAATACCGGGATTTATAACCTTAACCCGTCTGGCTTTCCTTTAACTACCGATTCCTCGTCATATGAAACTCCACTTACACTAGTGGCTTAAGACAATGGGTTTATTAAAATGACAAATACATGTATATGAGTATACAGAGAAGCATCTGAAATACAAGGCTCGATGACTCTAGCTACACTATGCTAGTGACTCTATGTGTGCATGTAAGGATTGGGTGTCCCTGTCACCTTGATGTTATCCCTTCTTTTTTCTTTCTCTTTTCTTCCTGTTGCTCACACAACACCTTGTTGATGGTCCTCAGGGCAAATTCAGGGTGGGTCTCTGGAATGTTGATATTGTCTCCTGCAATCCTTTTGTTGTAGGAGAAACACATGCTTGTCTCCAGCCCAGATACTATCTCCTGCAGTCCTTTTGTTTTAGGAGATTGTAGTTTGTATCTCATGTTGGTTGTTCCCACCTGGTAGAGAGATAGCCCTTTGATGTATTGGCAGTTCCTGGAGCTTTGGGTTTTGCCCTTAGTGTAATGCTTGGAACTGGTTTACTCAAGAGGAACCCCACTTTGTTGGGAGACAGCTGTTGTCCTTGGAGATTAATAATTGACTTATATTTGTTAGTCTTCAGGGTTAATTTAGGGGCAGTTGTGGTTGATGGGGTCTTCAGGGTTAATTTAGGGTCTTCAGGGTTAATTTAGGGGAGTATGGTTGGGGTGTTTAGGGTTAATTTGAGGCAGTTGTGGTTGTGGGTCTTTAGGGTTAATTGGGGCAGGTTGTGGTTGATGGGGTCTTCTCTTCAGGATTAATTTAATGCTGAGGACTGAGGGTTAATTTAATAAGGTTAAGGTCTTGATAGCAGACCACTTATATGTGTGTGTAATGTTCACTGAACTCAGTATGTATAACAAAAAAAAGAAACACTTATCTACTGATGCAGTCTTCAATCGCCTTCCAGGTCACTCAATCACTTGATTCTTTTATTCCTCCTAGGAGTTCCCATCTTATATCATCCATCACTAAATCTGAACCTCCACAGCACCATCCCCGTCTTGCTCAGGATCTTGTAGCCGGTTTACATCGGTTTACCTGCTTTTCCTTTTCTTTCCCCTCATTTCTTTCCCCTCATTTCTCTCTTTGGCCTGGATTGCCCCTGCCACTCTCTTCTCTAGATCTGTCCCGCTGCTTCCTCCCGCGTGATGCCGCGGCTCTCTCCTGCTCCTTCGCCGGCTGTATACACCACCTCCGTTCCATTCCAGCCTTACGAGGTATCTATCTCCGTCTTCTTCTTTGGGCTTTGCAATTGATTGCAATTCATCTGATCACTCTTCATAACATTCTTGAGTAAATGCAATTTGCCATCATCTAAACTGAGGCAGCAGACTTTGTGAAAATTTATATGTGTGTTGTCAAAACTTTTAGCCACGACTGTACTACACAGTTTCCTGCTTTCATTATATGAACACTTGACAGCTGGATCACATACACGTACTTTCATGCTCTTGGCTGCTTATTAAAGCAAGGTACTGCTGCAGGGGTCCTGCACACGAGATGAGTATCTTCAGACTACTCCCTCTCTATAAAAATGGTGACCATTGGGTGCTGCGAGAGGAGTAAGCTGATTCCGAGAAAACTTTTTAGCAGGGAAAAAGTCTATTGCATCTCCATTGACTTCAGTGAGCATACAAACATACAGGGCCGGCCGAAGACTTAACGCCGCCTGGGGCGAAGTTTAAAATGCCGCCCCCCCGCCGCCATTTAAAACTTCACCGACGCGCGCCCTCCCCCAGTACTTACCTTTGAAGAGTCCTGTGGCTAGTCTCCCTGCTCTGCCACGGTGCCGGCTTGTAATGCTGAGGACATCGCCGGGAAATTGGCGCCACTTCTGGCGCTCAAGCATATCAGCGCGGCACCCAAGACCGGAAGGGAGACCTCGCCGGTAGAGGAGGAGAGGGGCGCCGAGCCTGGTCAAGACCGAAAACCACTGCGGCGCCCCTCTCTCTCTCTTCCGCTTCCGCTTCAAAAAAAAATGTTTGGGGCGGCAAAGTGCCGCCCCTTCTAAAGTGCCACCTGGGGCAATTGCCCCAGTCTGCCCCATTGTAGGGCCGGCCCTGCAAACATAATGTGTATCCAGCAGGCAGCTACACGTATGTTGTTTTGTAGCCACTGACCTTAAAGATGCCAGTGCTGCTTAGTCATCCCCTGTCTATCCCTAATTACAGGGGTCCTCAGGCTTCCAAAGGGGCCATAATAGGGAGAAAGGAATGAGAAGAGTATGAAGAAAACATCTTTACTTGACAGCAAAGTCGTGAAAGGAACAAGACCTGATATTAGTAGAATGTCCAGAGGACATTGTTTTGTCGGGGTGCTATTGTCAGGAAAATACAGGGTTTGAACTTGTGACCTGTGGTTTGGAAAGTTTTTTTTGACAAATTATTTGACAATAAATGAAATAAAGGAAAAAAAATAATCTAAACTTTTGGTGCTACTAAAACAACATGTACAACAAAGCAAAGAGTCTGCACAAATCCATCAAATACCTACTTCGATTTTATGTAAAAAGTACTTTCCTGACACATAACTATTGGGGAATAAGTCACACTGTATGACCATATATTGTTTAGCCTTCCACCCAATAATACTAACATAGCACCAGATAATCCTAACATAGCTCGGTGGTAATGCGGTATTTTAACCCTTTGACCCTTTAAACTTCTATGGACGCCATAAAGAGGCCCTTGTGTGGTTTGTGTGGTGTTTAAAGCCGATGTCTGGTCAGGACCAGAAAATATACACAAGGAAGTAATACAAATAAAAAATGGCCACAGGAGGCTTTGTGGATGCTGGAATCTGTCTCTCCTGTTTCTAGGGCTGCAACAACTAATCGATAAAATCGATAATAATCGGTAATGAAAATCGATTTCAACGATTAGTAGTCGAATAGATTTTTATCGCTTATAAAACGTTTTTTTCAGGGCAAATGCTCTAAAAAACTCCTCTCCTTCTATAATCCTACCTCAAACAGAGATCGGATTATAACACTAGAATCCAGATTCCCCACAGCGCTGCAGGGGACCTGAATTCCCCTCTCTGTCAGCCGATAATTGTCCGTGCGATACAACATCCGCCTCTCCCCTCCACTTCCGCTGGGGCCTCTACGATGCAGCGCCAGCATCACATGACCTTCATGGTAGGTCCATCGTAGAAGCCCCAGCGGAAGTGAAGGGGAGTAACTGACGCTGTCTCTGTACATCGTGCAGCCCCCCGCCGGCTGACAGAGAGAAGGATCGTGCAGAGGATCATCCTCTCTGTCAGCTGGTGGGTGTCTGCATGATTTGCACAGGCAACCTCTGCTACTCCCCTTCACTTCCTCTGGGGCTTCTATGAAGCTCCAGTGAAAGTGTCAGCCAGCAACGGAGGTTCACCCTCCACAAGACACCAGGGAGTCAGGGAGAGAGGCAGAGTGGTATATGGGGGGGAGAGTGGTTTATGGGGGAGTTATAGTGGTGTATAGGGGGTATAATGAATTTCAGGGTGGCATAGTGGTGTATGGGGGTATAATGGGGGCGCCGAGTGGTTTTGCTTATCAAGTTGTCCGTACCCGCTTAGCGCCCCTCTCTCTCCTCTGCAAGCCCTCTAGCTCGGTCTCGGTGCTGGCTTGTAATGCTGAGCGCCGGAAGATGGCGTCATTTCCGGCACTCAGCCGATTCAGCAGAGCACGAGACGAGCGGGGAGACTGGTGAGCAAGAACTGAGCTGAAAAGTAAAAGTACAAGGGGGGAGGGGGTAGTACATTAAATAGGGAGGGAGAGGAAGGTCGATAAATAGGGGAGGGAGGAGAGGTAAGAGGAAGGGTAGATAATGGGGGGGGCGGCATTTTAAACTTTGCCCCAGTCAGCATTATGTCTTGGGCCGGCCCTGGCAGAGTGGCATATCAAGGAGGCATAAAGCATATCTGGAGAGGGCAGAGTGCATATATAGGGGGCATAAAGCTTATCTGGAGGGCAGAATGGCATATCTAGGGGGCATAAAGCTTATCTGGTGGGGCAGAGTGGCAAATCTATAAGTAACGTGCATTATGAATTAAAAGGGAAACCTTAAAATGGCTATTGATTTTCAAAATTCCTGTTTGAATGTAACTGACTATGTGCTGACTAACTGCGTAATAGATACCAAAAATTTTAAAATATATGTATTCCTGTTCATTGGATAAAATATTGTTTTACTATTCCACTGTGTATTTTTTCTTTAAAAATACATTTTTCTTTAAACTTTAAGGGTGCAACCTATAATCGAGCCAATACGGTATTTGCAAAAGCATATATACTGCCCCCTGCTCACCTCTCACCGCTCTTGCAGCTTTTCTCCGGCTGCTTGCACACTGTGCGGGCAGTCTCGTTTTCACCACGGGGTCACGTGACGCTCTTGTATCCCTGTGCAGGTTCAAAATAGTTTAGAAAGGGCCCTTCTGATCTACATCAGTGCGGTCCAGGTCGGAAGGGCCCTTTCTAAACTATTTTGAGCCATTACGAGGAGACAGGAAGAAGTTATGCCAGTGGGCCAGATCATCAACTGAATTATATGGTAGATGCAGCCCATCAGTCCCTCTTGTTACCCTATCCTCTATGTTTTGAGAAGATCTTTGACAAAAACTTTTGTAGACACCAGGCCTCTACTGATATCTAGGAGAAGCAAATTTCCCTGTGTATCTCTTGTGACAACCCATGTGGATAGGGTTTTGCTGAAAAGAGGATGAAAACCTAATTCTCTACAATGTACTCAGAGACTATGCATCCATTCCCTGGAGTTGCAAGATACTCCGTACAACCCTGTACTAGTACGGTTTCTTGTTTAATTTTGTGTCATATTGTGTGCATTTTGGTCTGTTTTAATCGGAAAAGTAGGGTCAGGGCTTAATCCTAGCAGGCAGCGGGAGCAGATGAATGTTTGGGTAGCTCCCATTCATGATGAGGCTAAAGTCTCTTTTAAAGTTATTTACACCAAAATATGTATCTGTTTACTGTTGTGCAATGTGCATTGGAGTTGAGGAGGAGATAGTGTTGCAAGAATTCAAATGAACTCTGGATTTTTTCACCCTGGTCCCTGGTCAATAAGCACTAAAGCAAAGCTCCACCCCTCCCAACAGAAGAGTGGCAGCCTGATAATGGAGGAAAGGTCCAGACAGTATAAATGGACCCCAGGCCTGTTAAGCCCCTAGAGTTAAAAGAACTACTTACTGAGCTTTGTAACAAGATGTGGGTGAGGTATTTTGGGACAGAGGTTGAGAATGTTCTGATGCAAGCTCCACAATGGACAAAATCCAAAAATTACTATTAACAGAGCTCATAGGGTTCAGAAACCTAGATTATTTCCAGCAAAAATACCAAAGATGTAGTGGTTCAAAGAAAATGACTACAGAAAGAAAAAAAATACCTTGATACACTAAGTTAATTATGCATAATGGTGTCATAAGCGTAAACCTGAAGGGGGCCTTTCTCCACTGCAGAATTTGGCACAAGGACATTTTCAACTTTAGGTGAATTTATTATATTTTTGTGTAGAGGATGCAGAATGTGATTTCCAAATGAGTATATATCAACTAATATTGACACCCTTGGTAAATATGAGGAAATATGTGAAAATTTGTCTTTATTGTGTAACCTTTTAATCTTTAAAAAATACACACAAATACTCTGCTCTCATGGATATAAAACAACTGCAAACACCACAGGTTTTAAAGTTAAAAATGTAAGATGTATGTGTGGCACAATTATTGGTACCCCTATGAATTAATTTGAGAAAAATGTATTTGAAGTATCTTCCCTTTTGATATTTTACATATATTAGTACACCTGGGTGACTAGGAACAGGAATTTGTTCACCATTATTTCCAATTTTACAGGGGTATAAATATTAGGTAGCACATTTCCTTAGTCATTCATCACAATGGGTAAGACCATAGAATATAGCTGCGTAAGAGTGAAAAGTTTTTTTCACAAAATGTGGAGTTGCTAAAAGAAAATGTCAATTTCTATCATCAGGCAATATTTAAATGTTATGTATCAACCTGGAAGAGGATGTGTCCATATTGTCTCAATGCACACCAAGAGGATGGTTGAAGCGCCCAAAAAAATCACAAAGGATCACTGTTGGAGAATTGCAGAAGTTAGTTGAGCCTTGGGGTCAGAAAGTAACCAAAACTACAATCCGATGTCACTTATATCATCAGAAGTTGTTTAGAGGGTTTTAAAAAAAAAAAAACCCTCAACTCTAATCCCAAAACATACTCAACCTGCAGTTGCCAGACACTACTTGAGCTTACAATTGTATCAGGTTCTATGGTCAGATGAACCCAAAAGTGTTTTGGCAATAAACACCAGAGGTGGATTTGGTGCACACAGAGAGGTGTCCATATGGAAAAGTACTTCATGCCCTCGGTTAAATATGGATGTGGCTCTTTAATGTTTTGGCTTTTTTTGCCAGAGGGCCTGGACACTTTGTTACGATACATGGCATTATGAACTCTATGAAATATCAACACATATTAAATGAAAACTTGACTGTCGCTGCCAGAAAGCTTAAAATGGGCCGTGATTGGATCATCAAGCTAGATAATAACCGAAAACATACATCTAAATCAACACAAAAATGGTTTACTGACTGTGACAGAATGATCTGTCATACAAGGCCCCAAGGTAGTCAGAGATGGCTCCAGCCTGGCTGTCAAACAAAGATAGCACAGGCAGGAACTCTATTGTTTAATTAATTCCAATAATAGGATTGCTGCCAGGGGATTAAAGGTTGGGTTGTCTAAATGTTTAACAAAGTTAATTTATGTTAATGCAGTTCTGTGGATATATGAGTCTGTTTTACAATAATAAAATGTTCATTCCTGCTGTACTCAATTCAAGGAAGTTGTGTCTACTTATTGGGTACACATAGCAGGGTTCCAAGGTGCGCATGCTAGCTGGTGCTGGAAGTGATTCTGGGGACAACAGGAGGATACTGGGTGATCTTTGGGAGTTAATACAGCTCTCTCGGTGAACCTGTTACACTGACCACAAAATCAAGGTCCTACCATGGTTAACCCAGACCCCTGACTTGAACAGCATAGAAAACCTGTGGGGTGAACTGAAGAGTCACCAGAGGCGATCTCTAAATTTGAAGGATCTGGCAAGATTCTATATGGAGGAATGGTCTCAGATCCCTTGCCATGTATTTTCAAACCTCATGAGGCATTACAGAAGACTCATCTGTGTTTTCTTGGCAAGCAGGCTAGCACAAAATATTCACTACAAAGGTCAACAAGGTCAAGAAAATGCACTTTTAAACAAATAAACAATAAAGACAATGTTTCACAGCATCCTTTGGTCATATTTACCAAGTTGGCCAATATTGGTGAAGGGTATTGTATTTTATTTATAACCTTAGATGTTATAGAAAGCTTCAGGTTATGATTGGGACCACAGGGTCCAGCATTAACTGTTAACTTACAAGAGTATTTAACATGCTCCTTATATATTCCCCCCCTAAAGGGAAATAGGTGAAATTGAATACCATGCCCATGGTATGGCACTATGCGATGAGATGTTCCTTTCGAGGGCTTGAAGTAAAGTGTCCTTTATTTTTATATAGGAAAAGTTATGATGTTTTTATGTTGTACTATAGATGATATTTGGGGTCTTGACACTTGATTATGCATAAAATTATAAAGGACATTATTAATAAAAAGCAGGATATTCTCCTTTGCATATCCCGTAGTTCTTAGTTTACCGTAGAGGACAGAGGTTCAGTCATGATTGTATGACTCTTGTTTCTAGCCGATGACAGGGGTTCATTAATAATAATAGAATGGAGCTAATATCTTAAAGTATTATGATATTGTATATATTTTATTATATTGGGGAAATCCATATATATATATATGGCTGAATGTCTCAAAATTTATTTTTGAAAAGCCTCTTGTTTTACATATTTCTAATAACATGATTGCTTCTTGTGGGGGCTATTAAGGCTTTTCAAAAATAAATTTTGAGACATTCAGTCCCCCCTCAAATTTTATCCTAAAACATATTTGTTAAATTATGCAGCAATGGCATCCAAAAAACAAAAGTAGTACCCATCATATTTTGTAAAGACGGGAGAAACATATTTTGGACAAATCTGTGTTTGGCGAATGCCAGGAGAATGCTACCTACCGAAATCTATAATGCCTACTGTTGTCAGGCCGGGATGTGAAGCGTAGCGCAGAAACAAACAGTCCAGCAACACCTACGCAACAGTTAAAATCCAAAAAGAGCAGTCGGGGTCACAGTCCAGGAATCGAGGCAGACAGCAAGTATCAATAATGGGGTCACTGTCCAAGGGTCAAGGTAGGCGGCAAACGATCAGTATCGGGGTCACAATACAGGGTTCGAGGCAGGGGGCAATCAGATAATATTGGGGTCACAAAGCAAGGGTCAGAACCAGGGAGAGGTAGCAAGAGCAGGTAACACACAGGTACACAGCTTAACTAGTAAGCCCTGTGTGAGGTGTCTGTAGGGTTTATATAGGGGTAGGTAGCAGGATCCCCTCCCCCTCTCCTATGGTCACCCCTCCTTGGCACCTGATAGGAGGTGAAGTCAGAAGACTCCACCTCCCCTCCTTCCCCTAGCGTCTCTCCGACAGGCTGCCATGCTCACGGATGCTAAGCCACTCCTCGTCGGTTCCTTCCCTAAAGAGAGCGGATCAACTCCATATTAATGCCCATGTTTCGTAATAAGATGTCCAACCAGCTCATTGTTAAGATACCACTGAATCAGCACTAAGGCCAAAATTACTGGATAAAGAATGTATTGACAATAAAATAATAATAATAATAAAGAAATAACAACAAGCCAAAACATGACAAGCAAGTAAATGTGAAATAATCCAAAGTCAGGAGCTGTAATGGGTAGTCACACAAGCCAAGGTCAGGAGTCCGGTCAGGCAGGCTGGTCCTACACTGAGATCAAACACAGGAGAAACACGGAAAGACAATCAGCAACTGAACCAGCAAGGTAATTATAAGTATAGCCTGAAGGAAGATGAGGGGTTTAGCTGGGTTCAGAAGCTACAAGAAGAAGCAGGCGATTCCTAGCAAACAAAAATTTATGCGGAGGAGGAATCACCAGTGCAAGTAGGCCGCAGACCCTGACAGTACCCCTGCCCTAACGCGCCCCCCTCGGCACATAGGGTCCTGGCTTTAGAGGGGAATTGGGCATGGAAGGCATGTACTAGTGTAGGGGGCATGAACATACTGGGCAGGCACCCAAGATTGTTTCTCAGGTCCGTAACCCCTGATTGTACTTCAAATTCCTAATGACCATCAACCCGGATTAGTCGAGTGCGAGGAACTGAATAAGTGAATCGGTTCCACACTAATTGTTTTAGGAGCGAGACATGGAATACATTGGGTATACGCATGTTTGAGGGAAGGCGTAGGTTATCTGACTGATTTTGCGGAAGATACAGAAGAGACCCGCATAACGAAGTGCCAGTTTGTGAGATGGGACCCGGAGATTCAGATTGCGAGACCCTCCCCACGACCTGATAAGAAGGGTCCGGAAGCCATTTGCAATCAGCCTGGAGCTTGTACCAGTGTGCCGACAACTCGGCTGATTTGTTGGCCTGTGCCCACATGAAGCGGAGTTCACCTAAATGCTCTGGTGTGTGAAATCATCAGGTAACATAGCAGGCTGTATCCCATAGTTCACCAGAAATGGAGAGAGACCAGAAGAAGTGGGTATGTGGCTATCAGGAGCAAGCTCTGCCCAAGGCAACAGTTTGGACTAGTTATGTTGGTGATCTGACACATAACAGCGAAGGTACTGCTCCAGGGCCTGGTTGGAGTTCTTCGCGGCTCAGTTGGATTGTGTGTGGTAGGCGAGTAAAAGGAAAGGCATATCCCCAACTGGAGACACAGTGCACACCAAAAGCGCGATACTATCCGATACTATTTCTTTAGGTATGCCGTGCATCAAAAAGAGCTCCCTGGTAAATATGAGTTCCATATCTTGAGCAAACGGAAATTTCTTAAGTGGGGCGCAGTGGCACATCTGATCCGCTACCATTAGTGTAACGATGTTATTCCGGGAGGAAGGAAGTTCAACAATGAAGTCCAAAGATATGCGTATCCAGGGCAATTCACCATTGGCATTGTTAAGTAGACCCACAGGAGGATACCCAGGGTTTTTGTTTTGCGCACATATCTGATAGGAGGCAACAAATTCTTTAAACTCTGAGCGGATTTTGGGCCACCATATCATTTGTGTTTTTTCAGTGTGGCCTGCAGCTTTAGAGCACTGATATGTACATAACAGGGAACATCAGAGGTAGACTTGTACATAACATTTGCCAGGTGGTTTGCATGCTGGAGCTTGATTTTGTACGGCCACGAGCCTCTCCCCTAAGTGCGAGGTCAGACTAGTACGGATGTTTGCCAGTATGTGATCAGGTAGAATGGTCAGTGTAAGGTGTACCTCTTCCCGAGAGGAAGAAGTGAACTGATAAGACAACAAAACTAGAAAATTAAATGTGGATAGTAACAGGGCCTACTTGGCTAGCCAGAGAGATAGGTCACATGTTTATGATCTGTTAGCATCAGGACTGGTACCGTAGTACCCTTAAGAAGGTGCTGCCACTCCTTGAGCTCCAAGATTATGGCCAAAGGTTCCCTATCACCAATCTCATAATTGCATTCAGCGGGAGAGAGTTTTTTAAGAAAATAACCCACACACGTGTAGAGGCCTCTCGGGTTTATGGCGTTGAGACAAGAGGGCGCCTACTCCTGTCAAGATGCATTGACCTCCTGGATAAACCGTAGTATCGGGTCCAAGTGGACCAAGACGGGGAGATGCAAAAGCTCTTTTCAAATCCTTGAAGGCCTGGATAGCAGCTAGTGAATGATTTCAGATGATCGCTCTCTTTTCTGGTGATATCGGTGATGGGTTTGACTAAATCTGAGAAGTTGTGTAAAAGTTTGCAGCAATAATTGGAAAAAATTGAGGAAGCATTAGATAGAACTTAGACAGATAGATAGAATTGACGGGGCCAATTGAGTACCGCCAATACCTTTTGGGGGTCCATAGAGAAGCCCTTGATGAGAAAAAAACAAAAAAACAGGCTGGTCTTTGTGAAGGTCGCACTTCTCCAAATTAGACCTCTCTCTGAGGCGTTGCAGGACGCGTTTGGCATCTCTAACGTGAGTCTCGAGTGGGGGGAAGCGTATTAGTATGTTGTCTAGGTAGACTACAACACTCTCCTGCAGCATATATCAGAGTCCTCTATAAACTCCTGGAAGATAGCAGGGGCGTTGTGCAAGCCAAAGGGCATTACCATGTGACTGCTTCTGGTATTAAACAATATATTCCACTTGTGCCCTTGATTAATGCGCACCAAATTGTAGGCCCCATGTAATTCCATCTTGGCCCCTTTTAACCGATCAGAAAGCTCCATGATCAATGGAATTGGGTACGCATTTTTGATCGTGATTTTGTCTAGACCTCTGTGGTCAATAAAGGCTTGAATTCTTCTTAACCCCTTCGTGACAAAGGCTGATTTTACTTTTTGTACCCTTCGTGACAATGGCCTTTTTAACATTTCTGCACTGCTCGTGTTTAGCTGTAATTTTCTTCTTTCCCATTTACTGAACCCACACACATTAGATATTGTTTTTTTCAGGACAAGAAGGGCTTTCTTTAGATGACATTGTTTTGATTGTATCATATTATTTACTATTAAAAAAAGTATAAAATAT
>VKOC01020577.1:0-12684 GCA_009364415.1 Spea multiplicata
AAGTAGTAGAATCTATTTAGCTAGTTTTTTTACTTGCTTTTTTAGACGAGTAAAAGATTTTTCAAATAAAAGTCATAAAATTGTGTTTTTTTTCAATTTTTCACCATGTTTTTTTTATTTTTTTATAGTAAATAAGATGATACGATCAAAAATGGTATCTGAAGAAAGCCCATCTTGTCCTGAAAAAAAACAATACATAACTTATGTGGGTACACTAAATGGGTGAGGAGAAAATTACAGCTCAACACAAGCACCACAAAAGTGTCAAAACAGCCTCGGTCCCACAGGGTACAAAACGAAAAATTAGCCCGGTCCTTAAGGGGTTAATGCATTGGAAGACATGCTTTGTTTTGGATATCAGATGTCAATAAACAAGATTTAAAAATAAATTTAAAAAAATGGTCTGGTTCCTCCCTTCTAGTACGTTGAACATATAACATCTCAGCCTGATGATAGAGCTTCTTCCCCCGAGACTGCATTGGCGGGACAAACGATAGGGAGGACAGGTCCTCTTGGTAGGCTTCTTTGGAACTCTGGCCTGGTCGAGCATCAGGCCTAGTTGTTCCCACGTCCAGATCAATGCTAAACAGCAGGGAAGGCAAGAGGGGAGAAAGGGGGAAGAGATAAAAAAAAGGCCCACAGACGACAATGACAAGGAGTGACAAACACCACAAGGTAAAGTTATAAATAAAATTGTCCCTATCCTAGCAGCACACAACCTTAAATACCCTCCCAATAACTTCTCTTACATTCAAGAAATGCCACCAAGCTTAGCCCTACTCAGAATCCAAGTCAGGGCCCACCCTGACCCATTCTGGCCCCCCATGGGCTTAAATCTAAATAAAGTAGAGTTAACAAAAAAAGTAAACCATACATTGGTTATATTACATTGTTCTGTCTTTTATACCTGTCCAGCTTTGTTCCATTATTTAGTGGGAATTTTGTGGAAGCCAACGTAAGCACTGCATGGCTGACTACCTTTTGTAGTGCTGATTACTAAGTAACTCTAATAATAACAGCCACTTGAGGCCCATTTCTTGGATCATCAGATTACACTGATATTCTATAAAGCATAAGTTTTTGTTTTCCTGTTATCTGATAAAAATGTGAAGCTTTTAAAATGACCACTGAACACCTGAATAGCCAACTAAACAATGATTAATTACTTCACAATTGAAACTTTACCCTCTTGCCTTTTGGGTCAGTGGTAACATCAGATTCAAAAATACAATTACTCTCTTCAGTAGTTAATCATTAAGATTCAGGCTACAGCTTGTTTTTTTTGCTCAGACATCTTAAAGGGACACTAGAGCCATTATATGTATTTTAATATGTAAGACAGCTGTGTTGTCTCTTTAACATTTGGTGTTTACCTTTTTCAATTTGTGGGATTTTCTGCAGAATCAGCATTTGGTCTTTCCATCCCCCAACTAAACGCCTTGCAGAATATGTGTTCAGCTTGTGATATACAAACCTCCAGTCAGCTCCAGTGCTGGCTTGGGGAAAGCTAGGGACGGGGTGTAATGTCTGCCAGACAGTACAATTGCAGAAACAAATATTAAAGCCAAAATGCTAAATGTCTTAGCTGTTGAATCATATAAGGGGTTACTGTAGCAATGTTATACAAGCAACCTGGAGAGGGTGCTAGAGAGTTCAGTGTAAGTTGTAGTAACTGCAGTTTGGAGCTAACCAGCTCAGCATGGCAGTTGCATGTTATGAAGCTCTGCATAATAAACAAGCTTGTTTTACCCTTAACTGAGAGTGCATCAATCTATGCATAGGAGGTATCCAAACAGTTACAAATCAAAATATTATGTGATGTGAAAAATTGTACTATAAAAGTAAGGTTTGGTGCATTATTCCACATACCTTAAATATAAAGTTCACAAAACAGCCAATAATTTGCACTGCACCTTCTTACCAGGGAAGTAAGGTTCAAATCCCACATGACTTAGGCAAGTCCAAGTATCCTTCCCTTATCATTATTAACAGTAAAGAACGACACAGGACAATTTAATTTGGATTGAGAAGGCCACATCTTTTATTAACATGAATTATGAAATGAGTTAACATAAGTGGATAAATAACCGTACACCATAAATGGAGGGAAAGACTCTGGCAAACCTATCACTCACGGCCAAACCAGCCCTAAAACACATGTTCCTTTAACCCCCTAGCCGCCGATCACCAGCTCAGAGGGCCCACTGTACAAACCACTTAAGTACCAACACCTGCTGGATAGCCGTTGAAGTGACCCCATTACCAACGCAACCAAATATTAACCAGGCCCGAGTTCCCCCCCCTTTATTTATCCACCCCTTCACCACCAGTACACAGCTGTGACAGGAACCCCCAAAAAACCCACCAAGTAACAGGGCGGGCGGGTGCGTCTGACACAAATTCGGCAGTTTAGTGAGAGAAAAAGGCTGATCCACTAAGGTCTTGCCCATTTATACCCTTAGCAACACAAAAAAAACAGTGACCTTTCATTCACCTCCCTGCCATCCTGATTATCACCTGCTGCTTAACGTTTAAACCTGCCTTGGTCAGGCTGTACTGCCCCAGTCATGCAGCCCTTTTAACTATTTGTCTTCAGGGCTTCCATGACTTAGGCAAGTCCAAGTATCCTTCCCTTATCATTATTAACAGTAAAGAACGACACAGGACAATTTAATTTGGATTGAGAAGGCCACAGCTTTTATTAACATGAATTATGAAATGAGTTAACATAAGTGGATAAATAACCGTACACCATAAATGGAGGGAAAGACCTATCACTCACGGCCAAACCAGCCCTAAAACACATGTTCCTTTAACCCCCTAGCCGCCGATCACCAGCTCAGAGGGCCCACTGTACAAACCACTTAAGTACCAACACCTGCTGGATAGCCGTTGAAGTGACCCCATTACCAACGCAACCAAATATTAACCAGGCCCGAGTTCCCCCCCTTTATTTATCCACCCCTTCACCGCCAAGGAGGACAGTTGCGAAACCTCAAACTGACCGACTCCCCCAAACCAGTAAGGCCTTCTCAATACCATCCTGAAAATCCGCGCACAGAATATCCAACCCGATATCAGTAAGATGAACCCCATCTTCTCTCAACAAACCCGAAGTATCACCCTCGAGGGAGTGATGACGAACCACCACACCCCCATTATGGGCTACGAACCGAGACATCGCCTTATTCACCTTTACACGAGCCTTGTTCAAGGCCGCCGGGGACCTAGCCATCCGCCAAGACGCACGCTGAACTATGTCGGACCAAATAATGATTAAACCTGGAAAACGCGACCACAACCGCAACAAATCCGACTTCATATCCTTGATTAAACAACGAATCGGAACCAAACCCAAGTCGTTACCCCCCACGTGAACCAAAAGAATGCCGGGATGACCGTCCCAGCGGGACCTCCGCATCACTTCAGACAGAACGCCAAACCACACCATACCACGGACTCCAATCCAGTGCAGCAAAGCCCGTGACCGCGGAAAGCCGAGTTGCCTCCCGCTGGGACGAACATCCGATCTCCTGGACGCCCAGTAAATAAACGAGTGTCCCAAAATCCAAACAGGCACGGCAGGACCTAAGCAAAGAGAACAAAACCAACAGAGTGGGTAAGTTACAACAAATGAGGCCGAACATAAGAGCGAAAACGACGAGACTCCCACCTCCCGATTTTTTTAATAACATCCTCAGGAAGGCCCCAACGAGACGCCTCCGTCGCGGCCCCAATCCGAAAAGAATGCGAGCTGTACCGCCTACCCGACAAACCCAGAACCCCCAAAGATTTACGGAAAACTGAAATAAATTGAAACCTTGAAAGGGAGGACCCATCCTCATGAATCAGAAGAGGGGCATCCAGATCCGACGCAGGACGTACCCTCAAAACCTCCCAAAAACACGCCACAGGGCACATAAAAGACCCAGCCAGGCTACCGAGGGCAACCTTAAAACCCCTGCCAGCCCTATCCGTCTTTGTCCCCCACAACCAGAATTCCACCGAGCCATCAAAACCGGTAACATCACCCAGTAACACACCACCCCGGCGAGCCCTGCTAGGACTCACCAACTCCCCTATCCTACAGGCCCCAAAAAATGCCCAAGAAAAAGCCAACCGGAACAAGGAAGATTCATAAGAAGACAAACATACTGACGACAAAACCCCCCCAAAGCAAGTAACAATGACAAGGATACCGGTACCCGGTTATCCCGCCGAAGAAAACCCCTGCGAAAACCTTTCAACGCTTGTTTCACCTTAAAGGACTTCGTAACATCAGGAAAGTTGAAATACTTAAAACAAAACGCCAAACCTGCCAATTTCCTGGAAATAGAAGAGAAAGATGCCCTGCGAACAAAAGCCAGGCTAATAAACCAGAGAAGCGCGTTCTCGTCAGGAGGGCCCGAAGCACTCATACCTGCCGAAACCAAAAACTGGACCCACTCCTCCCATACCGCAGAATAAGCAGACCACGTGCCCGGAGCCACAGATCTCCGGATCAGCTCGTCAGCCCACTGAAGACCAAATCCCACATCCTGGACGGGCAAGGAGTCCCTTGATGGTCTGCCGCCGGAGCCAACATTCGGAAACGGTCCCACTGGAAACGAGATAACGCATCGGCAATCTCATTAGTGACACCAGGTACATGACGCATCCGCAAAGAGACGTTAAGACGCAAACAACGCAAAACCAAATGCCGAACCAAAGCAATGACAGGGGGAGAGGAAGAGGTTAAGTTGGTAATAACCTGCACAACGGACATATTGTCGCAGAAAAACAAAACTTGTCTACCAGCCAACCTATCCCCCCACAACTCCAGCGCCACCACGATAGGGAAAAGTTCCAACAGCGTAAGATTGGTGGTCAAGCCAGCCTGGACCCATGACTCCGGCCAGGCAGCCGAACACCAACTACCCGCAAAGAACACACCAAATCCATGACTACCCGCTGCATCCGTAAACAATTCCAAATCGGCCTGAAACTCCTCCGACCCTACCCTAACCACACGGAACGCCCATTAAACCCTAACAAAAAGGAATGCCACACCTGCAAGTCGTCTCTCAGAGACCGCGTAACCCTGATAAAATGATGAGGAGCCCGAACACCACACGTTGCCATGGCCAACCGCCTACAAAAAATACGACCCATGGGCATTATGCGGCAGGCAAAATTAAGCTTGCCCAGGAGGGACTGCATCTGTCGCAAGGTCACCTTCACCGCGGACTGCACTTGAATAACATGCTCCAGCAGATCAGCCAACTTATCCAGAGGCAAACGAAAAACCATATCCATCGTATCAATCTCAATTCCCAGAAATTTCAACACCGTACACGGGCCCTCAGTCTTGTCTGGCGCCAATGGAATGCCGAAAGCAGCAGCCCTGACCTGCAACGTAGCCAGTAAAACCCCACAAACATCAGACTCCGGAGGCCCTACACATAGGAAATCATCCAAATAGTGCAAAAGCGACGGAATCCCCGATTCAGTGCGAACCACCCACTCCACAAATGAACTAAAAGTTTCAAACAAAGAACAGGAAATAGAACACCCCATCGGAAGGCACTTGTCAACAAAATAAACCTCACCCCAGAAACAGCCCAACAGGTGAAAACAGGAAGGATGAACGGGCAACAGCCGAAAAGCCGCTTCAACGTCCACCTTAGCCAAAAGAGCCCCGCGACCAAATTTCCGAACCCAGGCCAAAGCCTCATCAAATGACGTATAAGACACCCTGCAAAGCTCAGGATCAATGCCATCATTCACGGAATCACCTTTTGGATAGGAGAGATGGTGAATAAGCCGGAATTTACCCGGCTCCTTTTTGGGGACTACACCCAAAGGAGAAACACGCAGGTGAGACAAAGGCAATTCCACAAACGGGCCGGCCATACGACCCAGCTCAACCTCTTTAGCCAGCTTAACAGTGACCACATCAGGGTGCTCCCAGGCAGATTTCAAATTTTTAAGACCCGAAAACCCAACCACATCAGAAAATGGAATACGAAAACCATCCGAAAAACCAGCGAACAATAATGCCGCCTCAGCCAACTTAGGATAGATACGAAGCCACGGACCCATACTTTCCACGCTCACCGGCGTTCTCCCCTTATCTCGCAGGCTCGGATGTCTTGGAGGAAGACTTAGTTTTTCGAAAACAACGGGTAACCGGGTGGAAGCCATTGCACGTGGAACATTCGTGACAAAATTTGCACGTCGACCCCCACCTACACTGCCCCTCATTATACTGCCAACAAACACCTTTTTTACCGGAACCCGAGGTAGGTCCCGCACTAGCCGAACCACCCGTGCCCTGAAAGGACGACCCCGGACGCACAGCAGGAGCAGACACCCGCAACCATAACGCAATTTCTTTGTGATCCCATCGCATCCCGGGACGAACGGCCATCCTCTGGCGAAACTGTTCATCATAACGAAGCCACCCCTGACCCCCATAGACCCGATAAGCCTCACCAATACTGTCCAAGTAATAGAAAAGGCCAGAACACGATTCAGGGTGCTTCTCACCCACAACACTAGCCAAAATCGCGAAGGCTTGCAACCAATTAGAGAACGTCCGAGGGATAAGACGATACCTTTTCCTCATTTTTCCTGACGCTTTTCTTCATCCTCCTTTTTGGAGTCATCAGACTTACTAGCCTTATCCAAGTGAAAACGCTCCAGTGGGAGCAGAGAAAAAATGTCTACATACTCCCCCTTCCAAATTTTTTCCCTGACATCCGCCTTGAGATGTGCCCCTAAAGGACCCTCAAAACACACGTATACATCACCCTTAGCTGCATCGTCCAACGACGCAGCACCAACAACCGCTGTACCAACAACCGCCGCTGCGGGAGGTGAAACCGCAGGCACAGCAGCCTGAGAAACCGTAGCAGAAACCGCCCCTCCCTGACCAGCGGAACCTGGAACCACCGCAACAGGCGCTGTCGGAGCCGCAGGCGGCCCCGAACCCGACTGCGAAGCAGGCACCCAGGGGCCCAATGGAGACAAACCTCCTTGTGCAGTAACGCCGGCGGGAGAACCAAAAAACGGCAATACCCACGGTAACATACCCGAGGAAACATTCCCACCCACAGACCCACCATACAGGAAAGGGTTAAACTGCGGAAACAAGGAAAGAGGAGGAGGAAAGGGACCCAGCGGCCACTCACCCCTTGACTGCGCCACGCCAGCCTGGCCAGCCGCAGGTCCAGCTACTGAAGACAGTCGGCTGGGCAACACACCCCCCAACGCTCCATCCTCCTGCACCGACTGTGCAGAGGGTGCATCCACCGCTGCATCGCCAGGACCAGGAGCGCCGGATGCCCCAGGGTGTGCACCAGAAGGACCCCGAGACGCCCTCCGAGAACCACCAGCCACAGGGCCCCCCCTGGAAACACCTGCAGACACCGGGCCTCCCGAAGAAAGTTCCACAACCGGCGACAGTCTCCCAGCACGGCCTTGTCTCTGCGTCCGCGCTGCCACCCGGGCCGACCTGCCCGGCGGGTTAACCGGCCGAGTAGAGACAGTGCGTCGGTCTCTGGAATCCCTCCGCGCCAAACCACCTGTCCGCGATGAAACGCTGTTCCGCCCAGCTGGAGTCGCTGCCCTGGTCGAAGACGAGGTCCGCCGACGTCTGGTCAACGCCGGACCAGTCGAAACTCCTCTGGAAACCGCTCCACCCCTCCGCAACGGAGGTGAGCACTGCCGCCCCCAGCTCCCGCGAGAGCTGGAACGAGAACGAGACCGTGACCGCGAAAGCACAGCCACGTCACGTGAGAGCTCGGCATCAGGGGACGAGCCGAACAAGGAAATGGCAGGCGGCCCACATGGGGACAGCCCTGCGGCAGAAACCTCCTGCCCACCGGAAACTTCCAGGCCCTGCGAGCAGCTGGGGGCAGGACTGGAACGCCTCGTGGCTGAAGAAACGCCAACAGCCGGCCTCCTTGTAGAAGCAGCGGCCGAAAGACTGAGCCGCTCAGGAGGTCTCGAAACTCTGCCACTGGAGGCCCGACGAGGCCGTGCAGCCGGCAAAGAGACGGCAGTTGGGGCAGCCCTCAGCAAGGAGTCAACCTGGAGCTCCAACCATTCTGCACCTTGAACGGACGCCGCGGCCCGCAATTTCGCCAGAGCTTGCTCCATTCCAAGGAACACAGGTAAGAGCGTCCGCGTCTGACACAAATTCGGCAGTTTAGTGAGAGAAAAAGGCTGATCCACTAAGGTCTTGCCCATTTATACCCTTAGCAACACAAAAAAACAGTGACCTTTCATTCACCTCCCTGCCATCCTGATTATCACCTGCTGCTTAACGTTTAAACCTGCCTTGGTCAGGCTGTACTGCCCCAGTCATGCAGCCCTTTTAACTATTTGTCTTCAGGGCTTCCATGAAGTCAACCTTTTCTTACTTAATCAGTGTTTGTGAGCTTCTACAGCCACAATCTATTGGGGTAATATATACAGATTAAACTTCAATAAGTTGGATTTAAGGTATTTAATTCAAAAAGTACTTGTGCGCTTACAGTCTGTAGTGTGTAGGAAAGAGCCTAGGCTAATTGCAGAGATTAGATGTGTCAGAAAGTTCCTCCTAACCGGGAGAAGATCATGTCAGAGAGTAGTCTGCAGGGGAAGAAACTAGCAAAAAAGTGTTTATCCAAAAAGAAATGTTGGGGTGATAGGTGGAAGGGGACTAGACTTGTGCATTCGTTTTCAGCGAACATGAAAAGAACAATAGTGTGTTTTTGTTGTTCAAACTGAAAAACAAAGGAACGACTGTGGCAGAGCCAAAACGAAGACACACAACACGAAGAATCTTCTTGTTCATCTTCGTCTACTAATCTCCCTGGTCCCTTCCCCATCTAGCCTACCTTATCTACGCAGCATCACACGGGTTGACGGAAGCGGAAAACCGTAGGTTCGCTGTCAGGGGTTAACTTGGCCGGCAGAGACCACTGGTCTCCCTGCTCCAACAGTTAAAAGTCCGTACAAACGACCAGTAAAGTCGCTTGTACAGACATTTAACTGTTGGAGCAGGGAGACCAGTGTTCTCTGCCGGCCAAGTTGCTGGACCAGGATTTTAAAAGTCTGTACAAGCGACTCTATTGTTCATCAGCAGGGGGCTCGTCTGCCATCAACCAATGAAGTACAGGTGTACTTCATTGATTGATGGCAGAGGAGGCCCCTGCAGGCGATCAATAGATTTGCTCATATGGACATTTAAAATCCTGGCGCCAAAGCTGCTGCGTAGTCTGCACCGCGTTAACCCTGTATAAACCCCTTCTACAAAAAACGAACACAAATGAATGTATATGATGTTTAAATTCTGCCATCAGGGGAAAAAATCCTTCTTGACTCCAAAAGGCAATCTGATTTCTCCTTGGATCCAGAAGCTCTAAAATATTAATTCTATTTATAGCCCTGCATGTCGTGCCTTTATAAGAAAATATCCAGACCCCTTGAAGACATCTAATGTATTTGATAACACCACCTCCCTAGGCAGTGAATACTATACCTTTATTGTCCTTACTGTAAAGAATATCTTCATTTGTTGTCTATTAAATCTCCGCTCTTCCCGTCTCAGAGGGTGAGCTCTTGTTCTTTGTACATTTCCGTTAATAAACAGGTCACTGAAGAGCTCTTTATATTGGCCCTGCATATATTTATATAATGTTTTCATATCCCCTCTAAAACACCGTTTTTCCAGTGTGTATAATTTTAATATTTAAAGTCTCTCTTCATAACTAGTATCTCCCAATCCCCTTATTAATTTTGTAGCCCTCCTTTGCACTTTTTTAGTTCCATAATGTCCTTTTTAAGGACTGGTGCCAAGAATTGTACCGCATACTCAAGGTGAGATCTTACCATTGACCTGTAAAGGGACAAGAGGATATTCTTCTCATGGGGAGATCCAGCCCAGAACAAGCCTCCCTAGCTCTCTGGCCCCTGCTGCCCCTTACACAACTAGCCCAGCTCTCTGCCCTTGAGACTGCTTCTTCCCCATCTCCACCCCTCTCTACACTGGCCCCAGCCAATGCCTGCTCCGTAAGCAGTAAGCTCCTCTCCATGTTGTCTATGTCCTTCAGTGTTGCCAGTTGCCTCTTTAGATCTAGTATAGTTCAAAGTAGCAACCTGCTCACACTTGCAACAGCGGTATGGCCCCTGGGGAATTCACTCCAAGAGCACATACATTTTGCAAGACATGCACAAGAGTGGCATTATCCAACATACATACTAATGTAAGACACACACAGTATATATAAATATATATATATATATATATATATATATATATATATATTAAGAGAGCGGTTCACGAGCAACCTCTCGGCGCCCCTGCCCGGGACTTAAAATTAAAGCATCGTTTTTTTTTGTTTTAACTTAATTTAACATGAAGGATTTAAATAAAGTTTAAAAAAACAAAACAAAAAAACGTTTTAAGTCCCGGGCAGGCGCCCCTGTTGCCATGGCGCCCTGTGCAGCCACACAGGTTGCACACCCCTTAGGCCGGCCCTGCATTGACCATATTATTTTTTTTTAATAATATGATTGAGAAAAATATTTTGGTTTTATTTCCTTCTTTTTTCCAACCTGCCCCCCAGTTATGCACATCTGCCCCAGAAATGCCTTATACCCCCCTATATGACACATATTGATGTGCCCCCGATTGATATGCATTATTTAACCCTTTCACAGAGCACTTTCTGCCTCCAGAAATGCCTTATGCCCCCCCATATTTGGACACTAAACTCCTCACCCACCCCCGCCCCACTTACCGTACTTCTGAGTCTGGCCTGTCAGTAGGTGGGGCATGTAGACTGCTGCAGCCGGATGGAGGTGTGGCTAGCAGCGGGGGGTTGTCTGCGTGCATCATGCAGACCTTCCCCGGCTGTCAGAGATCAGAGTTCCCCGCTCCGGTGCCGACCCCGATTATTTGCTCTGAAAAAAATCTCGTCTTATAATCGAGCAAATACGGTAAGTGAAAAAGAAAAAATATTAATATACTGACCAATAACACAACTGCAAGCCACAAATGACCTATTAATACCAATATCTAACTACAAATTCAAAACCCAAAAAAGTGGGGCGTTTCTGTAAAACTAGAAGTATAAAAGGTAAAATACATACAATAATAGAATAGCAATCAAACAGTACTCATAGACACAATATAATGGGATGGATTTCCTTTAAAAATAGACAGTTTACGCTCAAAATAATCAAATTAAAAATACCAGTGGTACAGTGGCTTTGTAAGCAACAGCAGCAAACAACATAACAAATGCACATACAAGGTAGGGTGCACAGTATATATGTGCAAATGATGCAGTTTGTGAAGTTCTGAGGTAGATTCTCCATTCATGTGCAAAATAAGGTGGAATTTTGAAAAGATGTCTTGAAGTATAAATTGCAATGAAATAAGAATCTAAATAAATTCCGTTTGTAAACGTTGAATAAGGTGCAGTTGAGGAATATATATAGATGGCACTGGAAATTCCAATGAGGTAAATTCCAAATAGGTGCATACTCCCATTCACAGGTGTGATATACTGTAAGGTGCAGCTTCTAAAGTATATATTGCACTTAAATGTACTCTAAATAATTCATTTTAAAGGATGTTAATATTAATACCCCAGAGAAATATTATAATAAATTGTATATCTTTTATTTTGAAAAGCTGCCACCTCCGAACTTGGTTAAAAAAATATACCTACCATGTCTGTACCATGTAAACACCTGCCTGTGCCTGCAATTGTAACCATTTGCTGTCTTGCATCCTGTTATGGTGTTATCTCCGGTCTGTATTTTTGCGGGTGCTTGCTGTTCGTATGGTGATACTCTATGCCTACCATGCTAGTGTTCTCTTATTGCTGTGATACCGTGTACGGTCATGTTTTATTTTTTCCTTCAATAAACGGAGAATTGATAAAAAGAAAAAAAAAAAATATATACATTCAGATCAATTAATGCAAATTAAAAGAGATTTCTCAAAAGCCAGACTTTAAGGTGTAGGTTGGAGAGCTAAATCGGAAATTTATAGATAAATACCACTCTGAAAACATTTTAAATTTCATTACACTGTGACCAGGCCCGGACTGGGACAAAAAATAGGCCCGGGCATTTAAGCCTGAGCAGCCCATATTCATTTATTTATTTATTGTTAAAGCCCACCCTTCATGTACCATCTTTGCATTTAATCATTCACACAAATCATTAACACATTCATTAATGCAGTCTCACAAATCATTCAAGCAATTCATCCTCACATGAATTCATTAATTCTCATACGCATTCACACTACCCCCTCTCTTCATCTTATCTGCCCCTTCTCACTATGTTCCCCCTTTTCACTATGTAACCCCCACCTTAAAATAGGCCCAGTCTGGACCGGACTGACTGGTCCTATATGGCCACATTAACGCAGAGCCCCTTAAGCCCGCCGCAACTACCCCCTCCTAACTATCTACCCTCTCCCTCTTTGAAGTTCACTTACCTTTCAGGAGTCCTGCGGTGGGGGTGCAAGGCCTCTGCCTCCCAGCTCTGCCACTGTATGGGACAGTATAGAGTGATGGGAGTTATGATGTACTTTTAGACCATAATTAGATCATGAAAAAGACATTGGAAATGGTACAGCATAACACCCATCACTCTCACACACATATACCAATCCACACGTATACCAATCCACACACA
>VKOC01020578.1:0-25808 GCA_009364415.1 Spea multiplicata
CAAAAGGCATGGACTTCCACTGATGTGTGCTAGTTAAAAACATTCTGGGCACTCACCATGATAATGGGGATAATAAGAAAAGCCCACTTTAAAGTCGTACTGGAGCACAGACCCCATTATTTCAACCCCAATTTTCTCCAACACCATGCACAGGGGAAGGTATGCACTCCTCCTCCGCTTTTTACATTTCAATGACAATACCCAGTTCATTCCCAAAGATTTTTATTGACACGGCGAATAGAAAGCATACATGAGCAAGGATACATACATTGCAGTTACAAATGTGACAATGCAATCAAGATGCCATAGTACAAACATTACATGGTAAAAGTGGAAGTACAGCAGCAATATAGACCGCTGACAGCGGGGCCATAGCAGTCAGTTAACATCGAACAGCTCATGAGTCAAAGATGCGGATGGTGTATCGCGGAGATCAACAGAAAAGCTCCGTCAACAGTAATGGAAAACCAACAGAGAAATCTATCCACAGGGAAGAAGCGCCAATGGCGCATGTCGCAGTAGTAGAAAAGAGTTAATACAAATAAGAGATAAATGTGGGAGTACCATGCCATTATTTGATGTATGATGTGAGTGCGTGTGTGTGTGTAGTGATAGAATGTGTGACGAGCCAGAGGCACAAGTCCGTCACAATGAGATAAAATGGGAGAGGGCGTCGTCTAAGGCGAGCTGTCGGGAGTCCCAGGCAACGCAACGAACGTACGTCATTCTGATGTCTCTTGCCTCTAGCGGACCAGATTAAGTCCTCCATTTGGGCTGTGAACATAATCTTTTGGAGCCAACCCTGTAGAAGGGGTGGGTTGGGAGATTTCCAAAATCGTGGTATAATTGATTTCGTGGCATTAAGTAAATAGATAGGGGAGGGGGTTCAGTGCAGAAGCATTGTCGCAGGCGTGAATTGAATATTGGGAGCACAGACCACCTCTAAAACCTTCCAAACAGTATGCCAAAAGGTTTGGATCGAGGGGCATGACCACCACAGATGGTACAGGGTGCCCCCACTGGCCCTACATCACCAGCAGGTATCTGGGACCGAGGGGATGAATCTACGTAAATCTGCAGGGACCTTGTACTAGCGCATTACGATCTTATACGAGCATTCCTGTAGTTTGCTTGAGAGAGATCCCTTGTGGATGGCCAGGAACACCTTATCCCAGTCCTGCGGGGATGGGGAAACACCAAGATCCCTCTCCCACAGACCAAGGAAAAAGGGTTTAGAGGTAGAGAGCTGCCTAGTAACGAGGGGGGTCTGTGGGATAGAGGAGGCAAAATGCTTCAGCTGGTGCAGAAAGAAACGCTGTAATGGTAGGAGTGGAGAAGACAATCTCTGGAGTGACACTAAGGGCACCCGAGAATACATGATGATAGCATAGAGGCATCAGCGAGAGGGATCGGAGGGGCAGCGAGCGCTGGGACGCCCAGCCAGGGGGGGAACTCCAGGTTGGGGACGAGGGGAAGCAGGGGACAAGGTGCAGAAGATAGGATACCCCCTCATGACGCGTCTGCCAACTCTGTACGTAGGTGATATCGTAGTGAGTTTCCCCAGGTGTGGACGGAATCCCGAGTCGGAGACCCAAGGGAGAACGTTAAGGGGGCAAGCTAAGAGGGCTTCTTCTATCACCAACCACTGCTTTGGGACACCGATAGTCCATTCTACGTTCCTCCGCAGGTGGGTCCGGGACACCCATACCCCCTTTCAGCTTAGGGTGAATGAGGTGGGAACGTGCTAGCTTCGGCGTCCTCGCGGACCATATATAGGATGTAAAACTCCAATGGCATTTCCGAAAGAATAGCTTAGGAACAAAGATCGGCAAGGACTGGAATATGTACAGGAACCGTGGAAGAATGTTAATTTTCAAAACGGCTATCCTGCCAAACCAGGAAATATGTGTATATGCCTGCGGAGGTCTGCCGAAACCGAAGCGAGGAGGGGGAGGAGGTTAAGAGAGAGCAGCTTAGAGGGGTCAGAAGATATTTTAAGGCTCAGGTAAGTTAATGATTCATCACAGACACGGAACGGGAATTTACGACTAAGGTCCGCAACCTCAGCCTGCAGGATATTGGCACATAGAGCTTCCGACTCCTGGACATTAATCTTATAATTCGACAAACGGCCGAACACGTCAAGTTCCAACAGCAGATTAAGCAAGGAGGTCATAGGTTTGGTTACGAAACATAACATATCATCGGCATAGAGGGCGACTTTGTGATGGAGGCCAGCCACTGAGACTCCAGTCACCAGCAGGTCGGCACGGAGCACAGGTGCCAGAGGCTCCAAGCCCAAAATGAATAGGAGTGGGGACAAGGGACAGCCCTGTCAAGTTCCGTTCGACAGGGTGACCGGGCCCAAAAGAAGTCCGTTAACCTTAACATGGGCCTTTGGTTCATGGTACATGGCCCTGGTCCACGACAGAAAATTAAGTCCAAGACCCAACTTCTCCAAAAGGCGGAACAAATAGGGCCAGGCCACCCTGCCAAACGCCTTCTCCGCGTCCAAGGAGACCAGTGCGATCGGCAGTGAGGAGCGGCGATCGAAGTCCAGGAGATCACGGACCCTGATAGTGTAGTCCCTAGCCTTTTTGCCTGGGACAAAGCCTACCTGGTCCGCATGGATAAGGCGGGGGATTAAGCGGGCTTAAGTCGATTCGCAAGAATTTTTGTCAACAGCTTTACATCCGAATTAAGGAGTGAGATGGGGCGATAACTACTACAGGACTCTGGATCCTTCCCCGGCTTCAAAATCACAGAGATGTGGGCCGTGTTAGTTTGTGGGGTAAGATGTGCTCCGGACGCCAGTGCATTTAACACCTTCACGAGTTGCGGGCCCAATAAGGGCAGGAATTTCTTTTAATAGGTGATCTTGAGGCCGTCCGGGCCAGGGCTTTTGCCCTGTTGAGTTGTCTTGACCACTTCCACGACTTCCTCTAAGAGGATGGGGGAGTTTAAAGAGTCTAGATAGGTTTTTGGCAAGAATTTATCAAGGTAGAAGTCTAGCCTGTGAGCGTAATCAGGGCATGTGTCCCGGACAGAGGGTAGGGCATACAGCTTTTGATAGAAAGCACAAAAACATTCTGCTATATGAGGGGTGGAACACAGGGGGTTAACCCTTACCGTCGATAAAGTTAGCAGCCTTTTGGATCGGAGAGCCTTGGCCAACCATCTCCCAGGCTTGTCCCCAAATTCAAAGTTTTTTCTTTCTGAGGAGGAAATGCCGTTTAAGGCAGGCTTCATCATTGTCGCCAAAGAGGTTCGAAGAGCCTCGAATTGGGATAGGACCGCCGGGTCCCTAGTGAGTTTATGGGAGCGTTCCAGGGCTGAAATTTGCTTCGTTTTTAATAAGGGAGCCAATTTGAATGAATTTCCCCCTAACCACGGCCTTATGGGCCTCCCAAATAGTCTGGACCTAAACATCCAGTGTATAAATTTTCTTTGAAATAGGTGCAAAAAGTGCAGTAATCTGCGAGGTATATGTAGGGTTAGACAGAATGTTTTCGTTATATCCAGGGCCGGAGTGGGAAGGAGGAGAGTTTCAAGGACATATAGACCGGAGTGTGGTCGCTGAAGATGGAAGGGCCAATTGAAGAGGAGTGGAGTGTGGGAAGGTGGTGGTACGAAATAAAAAAGGTGTCGATTCGTGTGCAGCTGTTCTGTGAATGGTAAGTATAGTCCCTGTCAACAGGGTGTAGCGTCCTCCAAACATCAATGAGTTGGGCTAGGTGGAGAAGGCGTTTAACTCAATTTATTTTAGTGTATGCGATATGAGACCTGCCGGTGGAGCTATCTAAAAGAAGATTTAAAACCATATTCAGGTCGCCCCCCAAAATCGTGAGAACGTCTTGAAATTCTGTAAGTTTTTTGATCGTGGACGCCAAAAATTGGGGCTGTAGGCGGTTAGGGGTGTATACATTTGCTAGAGTAATTTTATGTGTGCCCAAAAATCCTTTTATAAAAATGCAACGGCCGTCCTGGTCCCTCCAACTGTCGATCAAACGGAAGGGTAAATGTCTACGAATGAGGATTGCGAGCCCTTTAGATTTTGAGTGGGGGTGACTGGACAGAAAAACAGACGTGTATCTATGGTTAGTCAGTTTAGGTTCTTTAGCATCACGGAAGTGTGTCTCTTCCGATTTCTGACTGTGTAAATCCATTAAAAGTTTGGATCGCTTTTCGGGCACGTTCAGCCCCCTGGCGTTCAATGAGAGCAACTTAATAGGTTCAAGTGTCATGTATTAAGGCAATAGTGAAAATTACTGTAGTGAATGGCATGGCAGGTACACAGATACATTCCCTGGGATAGAAAATCGAGAACAAAAACGTGAAAAAGAAACACCGAGAACTAGATGCCAAAGCATCAACCAGAGCGCAAGTTGTCCAGGGGACTGGACAGTTACCGAATAGGAGAAGCCCACAGGGCTCCACCTGGTAGGCTCCGGGGGGAACAAACGTATGGAGAACCAGATAATGTAAAGAAGCAAACTGTGTGAAAGTGTGAAGGTGGTGGTTCGGTGAAGAAAATCCATACAATACGTGCGGAAGGAGAGTGAATAAAGGGCAGAGGTATAAGTTGCAGCCGAAGGCCCAAGGGATCAAAAAAGAAAAAACAAAGAAAATGCCATAAAATAAAACACAATAAAATAAGGGAAAAGAGGGCAAAACTAAATAAGGCAAAAACATTACACCCCCCTTCAGGGTAAGCCTGTGGATAATATGAACAACAGCCTCAAGGAGCAGAGTGAGCCAAAACAGTGTGTTGATGCAGAAATGTTAACAGGTCACGGCAGTCCCAGGTTAGGGGAGGCGCGATCTCAGTGGACGTATACCGGGACACCGTTGACAACACCAGGACAGGAAACATGCGGCACGAGCCAGGTCCGTGAGATATGGTTGGAAAGCATCCGTGGGAGACGCAGGGTCCCTGGGGGGGGGCAGCAGGTCCTCGTCCTGGCGACATTGCGATCAGTGGACGGGTCGCAGGTAGCTTCATAGAAAGGCATTATGAAACTTCACGTTGCGACAGTGATTTAGCTGAACGCTTGGTGCGGAGCTTGTGTTGGGGCAGTTGAGACCAAAATCCAGGGGAATCAGTCGGCCGTACCGTGGGTGTCGTAGAGCTAGTCCATTCCAGCAGGGAGACCGGAGGCAGGTTAAGCCCCGCCAAAAACTCCTGAAGACCGGAGGGTTGTCGTAAGATGGTGGTGTGAGTACCGTTTCGAGCGATTAAGGAGAGGACGGAGGAGCCTTCTGGTCTGTAAGGTGATCGGTCTTGAAATACAGTGATTTTCTCGCCTCAGAAGACAATGTCCATTTTCGTGCGACTCTGTCTCATGATCTGGACCTTCACCCGCTACTCATGTAGACAGCAAATGACGTCCCTCGGTGGCATATATTTCAGGGCCTTGTGGGCACTATCGAAAATGATAGGAGTATCCTCCGGCAGGTCGAGGACGGCATTGAACAAGGCCTGGAGAGCGGAAGGTAAGTCTGAGGCAAGAATGTTTTCAGGCAGGCCTCTGATCCGTAGGTTAGACCTAAGGCCTCGGTTGTCGAGATCCTGGCGGAGAAGGCAGGCAATCATACCTTGTTGAGGTGCACATTGGTCGGTTAGGCCATCAACCGTAGAGGAGATCTTCGTGTGTTCGTCTTCAAGGGAAGCCACGCGGTCACCTAGGTGTGAGATATTGTGCTTGATGTCTTTCAGGTTCTCACGAAGGCCAGACAAGGCCGTGTGGATAAGACCTGCCATTTCTTGGTAGGAAAGTCTTTAATGGCGTCCTGACGCAACTTTGGCATGCGGCGCCTCCGTCTCTCGATCCGAGAAATTGTGAAAAAATGTCCTCACCGAGGCTGGAGGAGGTTTCTCCCAGTGCCGAGGACGTCTTGTGTGTCTTGCCCATCGTTAGTTGAAGCACTCAAATAGCTTTGAATCCAAGAAATCCCTCGGAGCTATCAGCTCATGCGGCCATGTTCGGCAAGCGCCAGCCACGCCCCCCGTGCATTCCCAAAGATGACCCCACATATGACAGGCTTTTTTTTTTTTTAAACTTAAAATTTTATTGTATTTTTGATTTTTTGACAATGTTAACACAAAAATATACAATGTCACAGCAAAGTGGGCATGAATAACATCCCAGCCATACGATAGTCAACAGTGGAAATACACAGCTGGTTAAAATATTAGAAGCAGAGCGACATCCATTAGAGAGGAAAGAACCAGCAGACCACTGAATAGAAAATAGCCCTGAGAGCCTAACATCGTAGTAAAACTGCAAAATGGCAGAAACCTCAAGAGGTGGAAGGCGCCATGGAAAATAATACATTACAAAAATAAACACAAAGAAAAAAAACAAAAACAAACCAACAAAACACATTTGGATCAGGACGGACAGGAAATAAAATGAAATCAGAAACAACCAGAGCGCTGGCCGAGCGCATGAAGTATGAAGTAAGTATGAAGTAAAGACCTCATCAAACAATATATCACAATAAGAAAAATTACACAATAAAACAAGAATAACAGAGATTAATAGAGAGACCGGACGCGACCAATCTAGACCTCCCAACCCATCAGATATGCCACAAGGGCGAGAGCCGGATTTGGGACCAGGGAGCCCATATCTTATCGTACAGAGGGAGCAGCTGTTCATTCTGAAAAGAAAGCTTTTCAAAAACATGTGTGCGGTCGAGATGGAGGAGAATATCAGGGAGACGAGGGACCAAGGGCGATTTCCAATTGCGAGCAATCAATAACTTCATAGATAGAAAAAAATGAATAACCAGTTTCCGGGTGGCCGAGGGGAAATCATCCGGGAACATGTGAAGGAAAAATTTTATAAATTATGTGAGAGCAGTAGTGGCTACACATATTCCTTCTGGGTTTATGAGGGGGGAGATGCCAAGCTTGACCCACGAGGTTGCCCGGACCATTTGGGCATAAGTGAAAAAATTGTCTGGGACCTTGTTTGCCCCTTACTGAACAAAGGGTACCACTTGTACATGGACAACTATTACACAAGTGTCCCTTTGTTCAAGTTGTTGTTTTGCATGGACACCTTGGCCTGTGGCACCATAAGGCAGAACAGAATAGGGCTCCCAAAACAGATTACGGAAACCAAATTAAAAATTGGGGCATCCTTAGTGTAACGGAGCTGGCTAGTCCGACCGACTGCCTCCGCTGTCTTGTGCTTCCTTAGCCTGGGACTCACACTTTCCCCGGTTCCCCAGTCACTCGCCGAAACTCAGTGTAGGGGAAAACCAAACGAAGACTGATTTATTTTAGACACACAGAGCTGGATATATCCAGCAAAACACACATTTACATAAAACAAGATATTGGGACACAAACAACCCCCTTAATCTGCCTCCCAGAGACAACAGGGGCAGTAACGGGATTAACAACACAATAGGTGGGGGAGACTGATTTATACATTAAACTAAAACAATGGAGGCCTCTCCCTGGTGGCAGACCCTGGCTGTCTGCTGGAGATAATCCCCTCAGCCAGTGATGAGAAGATACTGCTGGGGGTAGCCACAGAAGTCCCTACAAACCCAGGGCCCATAGTCAATAGGGAGGAGGCTGGCAGTCAGGCTTCTCCAGTGGCCCCAGTGATGGAGGCCTCCGTCACAATTCTTCCCCCTTCGAATTGGACTGACATAGGATGAGACCCCAAACGGGTTGACTCCGTAGTCAGTCAGTTTATTTGGCCCATTAATGCCCTCACAAAATTGGTGCTCCTGCTGCTGCTGGGGAGATGGGCCGGCTGCGCCATCTTCCGGGTACCGCTGGGGAGTGATGTCTCCTGCATCCCCTCCCTGGTGCTCCTGCTGCCGTTGAGGAGGGAGTTCAGGTTGATCCGGTCCTGGAATTAGGTTCTGCCGCTGGGGAGATGGACCGGCTGTTCCACCTCCCTGCTTCTGCTGGGGAGGTAGGTCGGCTGCTGGATCTCCCTGAATTCCTGCAGCTTTGGTAGGTGCTGGGCAGAGGCCAGCGATGCTCTGTCCGGTTGCCAGCGCTTCAGCTGGGGTTAGGGGATCTTGTTGGTCGGCCTGCCGCTGGGGAGGGAGGACCGGTTCCTCCGCTCCCGGACATGTGAGCTGCCGCTGGGGAGAAGGGCCGGGTGCCGCATCTCCCTGGATCCTTGTAGTCACTGCAGGTGTGGGGCAGAAGCCAGCAGCGCTCTGTCCTGTTGCTAGCTCTTCAGCTGGGTGGGTGCTAGTGGAGACCGCAGTCCCATCCACTACACCCAGAAAACTTTCTTCCTTTGCCTGGGAAGGAAAGCCAATTGCAAGCCCTCCCGGACCAACATCCTCAGATGTAAAATCAGTTAGATCCACAATCTCTGGATCTGGTTGTGGTGTAAAGTCGCGCAGCTCCAGTATCGGATCTGGATTAGCTGCCCAGTATCCCTCTGACTCAGGGGTGGAGACCGCAGTCCCATCCACCCCGCCTGGGTCAACATCCTCAGCTGACCACTCAATCACATCCACAAAATCCACACAATCCCTGGACACTGGGGCATTCTGTTGAACGCGTTCGAACAGTTTTTTTATATGCCTTCTCCAGTTCCCACTCCTGTGTAATTAGAAAGTCTAAATCACCTTTAAGTCCCAGTGCATCTGGGAGGTCCCACTCCCTGAAATCCCGGATGTCCTCAATCCGCCACTCCGCTGTACTGCCGAAGTCCGGATCCTCCTGCAGACTATCCCATAATAATCCAGGGCCACCAAAGTCATAGTCCTCTGGAGAACAATCTTTCGCAGTTCCCCAATATGCTTGTTCTGAATACCACTGCAGATCCCTATAGTGATCTTCCAGCTCTACCTCCTGCTGGACCAGCTTCTCCAATTCGGATACCCATTGCTCCTGGGGTTGCTGTCCCAGGAATGGCATCCGTAGTTCCCGCTGGTCTCTAATCTTTTGTTCAGAGCTTGGAAAACACTGACCCCGGCGTATAACAGCCCTCTGCCATACTGACCGTCGAACCACTTGCCTCAGGTTCTGGTATTGTTCTGTAGGCAGGGCAGTGGTGTAGCAGGAGAGGATGACCCGCAGCAGCCCCTGGAATTCTGATACCACATCCATGTCCTCGTCAAGGCGACCGAAGTCTGCCGCCCTGTCGGTCAATCCCGGTAGAAAGTAAGTGTCCCTCAGACTAAGAAGAATTCCCGCCGCTTGCCACCAATGTAACGGAGCTGGCTAGTCCGACCGACTGCCTCCGCTGTCTTGTGCTTCCTTAGCCTGGGACTCACACTTTCCCCGGTTCCCCAGTCACTCGCCGAGACTCAGTGTAGGGGAAAACCAAACGAAGACTGATTTATTTTAGACACACAGAGCTGGATATATCCAGCAAAACACACATTTACATAAAAACAAGATATTGGGACACAAACAACCCCCTTAATCTGCCTCCCAGAGACAACAGGGGCAGTAACGGGATTAACAATACAATAGGTGGGGGAGACTGATTTATACATTAAACTAAAACAATGGCGGCCTCTCCCTGGTGGCAGACCCTGGCTGTCTGCTGGAGATAATCCCCTCAGCCAGTGATGAGAAGATACTGCTGGGGGTAGCCACAGAAGTCTCTACAAACCCAGGGCCCATAGTCAATAGGGAGGAGGCTGGCAGTCAGGCTTCTCCAGTGGCCCCAGTGATGGAGGCCTCCGTCACACTTAGCTTTACCCCAACAAGAACTTTTGGCTGTAAAATATAGGGACAAGGAGGATGTGTGCATGTTAAGCACAATTCATGATGATGCCACTGTTCCTGTTCCTTTTCCGGGGCAAAACACAGGTCCAGAGAAAGCCGACCTGCATCAAGGCCTACAAAAGGCATATGGGGGGAGTGGATTTGGACGATCAATTATTGCAGACATACCTCATAACGAGAAAACCAAATACGTGGTATAAAAATGTAGCCATTTATATAATGCAGATTGCAACTCACAATGCATTCTTACTTTTTAAAAAAAAATACACCCTGCCACAAAAAAAAAAAAGAAACACATTTTTATCTTTTCAGTTTTTATTACTCAAGGGAATCTTGGCTCCAGCTGAACAATGTCCTTCAGTGATAATTCAGGAAGAACATTTCCCTTTCAAATTTCCTCCAACCTCCAAAAAATCTAACACACAGAAACGGTGCAGGGTGTGTTATGTTAAGGGCACAGGAAGGACACAGTATTTTACTGTCCTGGTTGCCCTGATAAGCCTGGTCTGTGCATTGGCAACTGTTTTAAGGAATTTCATACAGTTGCCAGTTACAAAAAATAATGTCATTTTTTCTTAATCTTTCTTACAGTTGCCAGTTACAAAAAATAATGTCATTTTTTCTTAACCTTAATCTACTGTTCTTAATCTACTGTTCATAAATATATTCTATTATGGGGTAATTTACAGTGGGGGTTTTAAAAAATGTCCCAAATGGGATATAGGCCCAGTAAACCCATTTCTGAAACTAAAATGCGCATGTTCCAGTTTTGCCCTCATAGCTTCCTCAAAAAAATGCATGAACCATGCATGTGAGGCCTTGTTGGAACCGGGGGATGTTGGTGAACACAACTGTATTCTATAAAAAATATAATATGAAATCTAAAGCAACATTGCAACATATGCAAATAAAAACAAAAAAATATAAAAATACCTCAAAATTTGGCAGCAATTGGCGATAAAAGCCCAGTTTGAAAAGTGTCAAAATGACCCTAGTTGTACACCTTGAGTTATCTACTGTTCATAAACATATAATTTTGGTGGGATAATCAGTATCTGTGACAACTATTGCAGTTATTAGACTACCATGCCAAATTTGAAAAAAAATTACATTTCAAAAACGTGATGCATGCCTTGCAATATTTGCCCTATACTGGTCAAAATAGATGAAAATCCTGGCCATGTTGGGTGGTTTCTTAGTATCAAAATCCCGGTCCTAAAGGGGTTAAATAACAACTCTAACTGCATTCTTTAGCGGCGAGACTACTGTTCCACATTATATAAGGCAAATTAAGTGACATTCTGCTTTAGATTGTAGGGAGAGGGGAACCAACAAAAAATAATAAAATAAAAACACTTAGATATATGAGCAACATATGTATCCTATGTTTTACGATGACTAGTGTCTGTCATATTTATTTATTATCTTAAATAACAACTCTTTACATGCATTCTTTACTGCTGAAACTACTGTTGCACATTATAAAGGTAACTTAAGTGACATTCTTATCTAGCCCTTTTACTTTCCTTTCCTTTGTGCAAACACTGAAACCACATACATACATGTATTGTGAGCATCCAAGACATCTAAAAATACAAAACAAAAAAACAGCTTTTTTTATTATTATTATTTTTACCACGAGTAGTGATTATATATTTTCCTCTTTTTTTTTTACTCTTTTCCTCCTTTCTCTTTTTATAATTATTACTTTAAACAATATTTAGTGACAGATTACATGTTTTATACAGTGTCTTAACTGCAAATTCTTACTTTTGTGTGTAGATTCTTTTTACAATGATAGATACTCACATCTCAAGCTTTATTGTGAATACCAGGCTCTACCCTATAAAATATCTCTAGGATATTAGCTATTTAGTGAATAAGCCCCATCAACGTATATAATACTTATACTCTTACTTATAATTTAAAAACACTACATACTACTTTATTTCCTCCTCTTTCCCCATGGGTTTTCTCTACAAATAACTTTGATAAAAAAGTATGGTTATTCAAGGAGAAATAAAAATAGATTCTCCTCTTCTCTCTTTCTACTCTCTAATTTTGCTTTATATTATTCAATTTCATCTATGATTCAAATTTAATTGGGGAGTCTATGTTTAGTATTGGATCTTTCCAAGTGGCTCTCCTATGAGGTGGAAATATATTTGATATTTTGTTGTCTTAAAATATACAGAAAGGGTATTGAAACTTCTTCTCCAAGCTCTCATCTGATAAGACAAATATTGCATAATTATCACATTTGAATGTTCCTGCTGTATTTGAATGAAAATGAGTAGGGCTGCAACTAATTATTTTCATAATCGATTAGTTGGCCGATTATGTTTTCAATTAATATACCCCCGATATGCTATAGTGCACTCATAGGTTTGCAGACTCGTTCACAATACTTTTATGAATACAGGGTTAATCTTCACTGCCCCATGATTTAGATTCCCCTCAGTTTGCCCCCCTTTACCTCTAACTGCACCTTAAGTTAACTTTATTAAACTAATTAAACTAACCCTCACTCCTCATTAAATTAACCCTGAAGAGAAGACCCCATTAACCATAACTACCCCTAAATTAACCCTAAACAACCCCATCAAACCACAACTACCACAACTGCCCCTAAATTAACCCTAAAACACCCGCACCCCCATAAACCACAACTGCCCTTAAATTAACCCTGAAGACCCCATCAACCACAATGCCCCTAAATTAACCCTGAAGACCCATCAACCACAATTAACCCTAAACTATAACTGCCCCTAACTTTCAGCAGCCCAAATATACATTTTATACTAACCAGTTCTTGAGCCATGTAGACAGTATAGGAAATGGGCGGGGCCAATCGGCACTTTGACCCACCCCTTTCTTTCTCCCTGTCCCTCCCAACAGTCACTGCTGATTGACCCCACCCCTTCTCACTGTCCCTCCTTGCAGCCAATCGGCAGTGACTGCAGGGAGGGAATGGAAGAAGGGAGTGGGTCAGGCACTAAACGGATTATAAAACGAGGGGTATTTTTCAGCGCATTTGCTCTGAAAAAACCCTCATTTTATAATCAATAAAAATCGATTCAACTAATCGATAATGAAATTCGTTGGCACTATCGATTAGTTGTTGCAGCCCTCAAAATGAGTGATAACATCTCGTGCTTGTTTTTCTGCAATATTCCTCGGCTTGTACTCTTTCTAATTTAGTCATGTTGGGAAGTGTCTTAGCCCAGTTTCTCAAACATCTCCATCAAAAAAAAGGCATATTTCTAAATCTCAAATTAGATCTCCTCTGGAATATTCGTAAATCTCAAATTAGATATTCTTGATCTATGTTCTAATTCCATCACCTTAGATGTTAAGCTTTCCATCTTTGTGGCTAAATCTTTTGTTTCTTTTAGTAAGGAGTATGCGACATCCATTTTGTTAAACTTTTATTCTGTAGTGGTCATCGTTTTGACATATATTTATATTTAAAATCCGCTAAATTGCTGATAATTTCCTGCTTTACATTAACCAGTTGTGATTCCAAGCATTGTTTAATCAAATCCTGAGTTATTTCTTCGCTGCCTGTTTTTTCCGGACTATTTTTGAGTTCCTGACATGTCCGTTATCAATCCGTGCTTCATTTCCTTGTTGGAAACTGGGGGAGAAAATCCCAGAAAGTCTCTTCTCTTGTGGTTTATCTTTTTTCTCCTTAACTCTATCTGGAGCTCATTTAGGGGACATTTTTTCTTATCAGTTCCTATCTTTGTGACTGTTAGGAAAATACATTTTATCAGATATGATTTCTCCTCTAAGGTACACAGTACACAGTTGTCACAATTTACTTTTTCCTTGAAAAACCAATATGTATGGTATATGGTATATGGTAAATTCTAATTATTTCAGCAAGCAACTATTCATCTAATCAAGATTTAAGAGAACGTTTGCTAATCTCTAGATTTTAAAAGATTTTCCATTTGCCATGTAACCTTGACAGTTCTCTGACGCCTCCTTGGAATCGGCGCCTGCTACTTATCCATCACGCACCTACACACTCTGACCTCCACATCTCCACCGGACGGGACTTTTGGTCCCATTTCTTTGAGTTTCCTTGTTTCTTTTATTTTGTTTTCGTCAAAGTGTACTCACGGTTTCTCACTGCAGCTGCAAGAAGTTCGGTCCGCCTCTTCATCAATATGCCCAATGGCGCTAACACATGTTATATGATACCCTGGTCTGAATTCTCTGAAACGGCTGACACGCTTTTTGGCCATATAATTCTGTAACCACTCGGTGTACCGATTACTCTTTGTCTCTCTCTCATTTTTCGGCCTGTGTGCCGTACTCTTTATGTTATGTTTGTGCAGCCGGAGATCTCCATATCTGTATTGTATGCCTCTCGCAGACTGTCATGCTACCAGTGTATCATTGCAGTACCCTGTATGTCTTGCATATCTTTTAATAAACTGTGAATTGCAAAAAAAAAGTAACCTTGACAGTTATAGCTTGCTGTTTCTTTAACTAACAAAATAGGCTCTTCCACAGACTACTCATCTTTTACATAGGTTTATATCAAAGGGGCTTATCATTCGTTTTTGATAAGCGAAATCTGTTCAGTGAAATAAGATATACTTACCTGTCTTTGTCTTCGTTTGCTGATTGACACTCCGACTGACTATATAGCAATTCCTTCTTTATTTTTTTTTAGGTTTGCAGATGTCATGTATAACGTAGCTCTTTTTTTAACATTCTAGTCTATGCTGTTATTCAATTATATAATTTCCACTTTAGTAGCAGATTCTTTTTTTCGATTCTCCACCAACCTCATCCTCATAGCTCCCTCAGCCATCTTCGCTTTCACGGTTAAAACAGCAAAATCTCCTTCACACCAGCTTAGTATTTCAGCCCCGCCTCTCATGCTTGCATGCATACTCCTATTTTTTTATAAAAATGTACTTTCAGGTCTTGATTATATGTCTCTTCGTACTAACCTTACAACATTCTTTCCAGCCATCACTTTGAGAACAGGTTTTAAGTCAATGGCGTATCTACACATGGGCCCAGTGCACAGGAACTCGGAACGGCAGCCATAAGCATTGGGAAACTGTCCTTCATTAGAGACAACACCTGTAGGCAGATATACTGTACATAATTAAAGAGTTTCATGATACTTACACTGTTATGCTGTACATCAAACATGAACACAGTAAAGAGAACTTTTCACAATATCTGGTTTAAAGGCAATTCCAAGCGTTTACACTACTAAACAGAAACAGGTTATCTCCAGCTATATAAGCTGAATATTAGGAGGTATATTTAATAAACAATCTTAATTATATCATACAATTATTCAAATATATTTCACTTGAATAAATGTGAAAAGGAAATAAATATAAGAAATCACAAACACAATTAGTTATTCTATCCGGTAAAAGGTGGGCATTTTGGCCAATTTCAAAATTAAATATTGAGATGCTGTACGCCTGGAAGGACTTCTTTGAGTCCATCAAAGCTATATAAAGTTTAAAACAAAGGCAGCCACACAAAAAATAGTGGCTATAATTTTAACACCATTACCCTTGCTTTAATTAAGTCATCCTCACAGAGCAGTCCCTTCTCCTACTATCTTATTGCCTCTCAACCATCCAATACATTGTAATCTTGGAAGAACTGGACCTCATTCTCCTTTTGTAAAAATATGCAGTTTTGTTAATGTTACTGTCAACCTTAAATTGTCTTCGGTAAACATTTTCACTGTCCTCTATTGCAACAGGGCTATGGAATCTGGGGGTTATACAACAAAAAAAAAAAAACACAGGCTATGACTCCACGCCGACAATAAATGAAACCCTGGGCAACAAGAGGCTTTTATTATCTTGACATGTCATCTGTTTATTTACATACAGAATCTTAATTGGCAGTTGGTCTTTGAACCATACATGTTAACAACTTAGTTACGATAATAATGAGTTGGTGACTAGATGCAGATTGGTGCTCTCGTGAGTTATTCCTTGGTAAGACACTAATTTGAGTGACTACACAGGAACAATACATGGTGTCAGAGCCTTGTTTCTTTCTGCAAAATGGATTTTGGGATTTAATACATTTACCAGATGCACACCAGCATGTACAGTTTCACCAGCATGTACAGTTCTCGGGCCTGCTCTCTGACAAGGCTGAGGAAACCTTATGCAGCTACTGGCTCCTCTGCATAGGTGAAAAATGGAGAGATATTTACAATACTTGGGCATTTGAGGAGTCTAAAAAGTTTGTCTTACTATGACAATTTGAGGAATATGTTATGCCCAAAGCTAATCCAAATTTTGTGAGGTGCAAGTCTCATGAGACATTAGAACATTTTGTAATAGAGCTTAAATTGTTTGCAAAAGACTGTGGATATGTGAACAGTGACAAGATGGTACAAGATTGTCACAAATTCTCCAAAAGTCAAATTACTTAATCAAGGTACTGATCTGACACTTGAAAATATCATAGATATAGCACGGTCGCATGAAATTGCACACAACCAGCTAAAGACAAACTCACAAGCAATGGGAACCCAGAGCCAGTCAGCTAATGCAGTGTTTAGCAAAAAATCCACCAACCCATGCAAAAGATCTTGACAGCTGTGAAAAGGAAGGAATGGATGCACAGATTCACACTGAATTGGTTATACCATGCTGATTAGCTTAAACAACTATGGCGTGCTTGCCCGTTAATTTGTTCAACCTGTTTGCTACAAAGTAAATAAATAAATCACTTGCCCAATAGCGATAACATTTCCATTACACGATGTGCCAGGCATTTATCAACACCAATACGACAACCATGGAGCGCATATATGTGGGGAGGAGAAAAACAACAATAGTTCAATAGGTAAACACAACGAGAAAAATAAATGGGGTATCAGATCCACTCACAAACAATCTGGACAAAGCAGGCTCGTCAAGAATTTAGTAGAATATCAGTAGAATTTAATGGCTTCTAAAATCTATAAAAACTAGGAAACCAGAAATGGTGCAGTATCATCACAAGCATAGACCAGGAAGTCTGGATACACTTACAGTTGGAAGAGGCACAGCTATATAGAAATAGTGTGCAAAAACGCAATGTAAACAAAGACAGTCCCGAATCTCTCAACGCGTTTCGCCAATTGCTCGTTGGCTTCTTCAGGAGAAAAATCAAATGTTGTATGTATTCATCACCGGTAATCAGTTCTGTTCGTGTTCGTTCTTCGATTTAAATACATGGAGACTTCCGGGTTTCAGTTGCATCACGTCATCGCATATGTCGCACGGCTACCCGTCAACATATCGGATCGCCGTTGCCGTAATGTACAGAGTTGCGTCATCGCATATATCGTGAAGAATGAAAATATGCAACTGTCCTCTCGGAACATCTCGGATTCATCTGGACGTCCTTAGATCACGTCGTGCAACTCTACCCCTTGTAGTTAACGTATGGTACAAATTATAAAAAGAGAGATCAATTGCCTTCTCAGTCTCGATGAATAAATACACATATACATAGATTCATTTTGTATAAATATTTCTCAATAATAAATCAGCGAATAAAAATGTAAAAAGTCTTTTTTGTGATTATTTTGAATATGAATTTCCTTTTTTTGTATAGATTAAGAGAGTTTATATAGACACACTCTTCATCAAATTAGACCAAATTATATAGATACTCATATTTTAATTTTACATATATAAATTAAATCCAAAATTATGTAAATATTCAAATATTTAATAATGTATATAAATATCAATAGTAGTGAATATTACTTGATTTAATTTTGGGATATACTTGATTTTTTATGAAAAATATTTTGATATTAGTAAACATAACTTTTCAGATATCTGGAAATTGGTTTTTCAACCATGTCACTTAAAAAGAGAATAGACTTAATTTCATCAGTGCATTATTATTAAAGTGCAATTTATTAAAGTGCAATTTCATTAGAGAAGGGAAAAAAGTGCAATCTCGATAGAGAGGAAAGTGCTTCGTGCAAGGTGAGTGGAATTTTTTTTTTATATAAATATATATTATTATGTCATGAACGTGGTCCGATCATGCCCCTGTCTTGCTCACTCTAAAAATTGACTCTCCTTTCATCGGACATGGCTCCTGGCGCTTGAACGACTCCCTCCTACATAATGAAGGCCATAAAACACAAATCCACACACATTTGACACAATATTTTCAGGACAATGCCCTCCCTGACACTCCTATCGAGACCTTATGGAACGCTCACAAAGCGGTCCTGCGTGGTAGACTTATCAGCCTAGCTTCTTACGTTAAGAAGCAACGGTCCGACTCGAAACTCCTCTTACTGCGGAAGTTGTACGACCTAAATATGCTCAATAAAACCCACACTACGGACTCCCTCACGCGCGACATCACACGTATCAAACTTCAGCTGTCGGACCTTAATGCACAAACTACAGCTCACTCGCTTATTCGTCTTAAGCAAAAATTCTATGCCAAGGGTAACAAGGCCGATACTTTGTTAGCACGTAAACTCTGTCACACCACGGCCATCTCTAGACCGCATTACATTACGTCACCCTCTGGTCTACGTGTTAGTAACCCCTCTCAAATGACTGAAGTTTTTGCATCCTATTATGCCAAATTATACAATCTCCAGACCGACACCTCTCTCCATCATCCTTCTCACGCTGACATAACCTCCTACCTAGCCCCTATTCCCTTGCCCTCTCTCCCATTGGAAGGCTCTGCCTCTCTGGCAGTTCCTATAGAGCTGGGCGAGGTTGAGAGGGCGGTGGCTCAACTTAAAAAGAACTCAGCACCGGGTCCAGATGGTTACACGGCCACTTATTACCGCACCTTTTTACCCACACTCGGCCCCCACTTACTTTATTTCGCTCCTACATGGCCTCTGGCGTTGTTCCTCGCGAGAATTTAACAGCTCACATTGTCACCTTACCAAAACCGGGTAAACCTATGGATGCTTGCTCCAGTTATAGGCCTATTTCCCTCCTTAATGTCGATATTAAAATATATGCCAAAATCTTAGCTAATCGTTTGTCTCCCTTCCTTCCGTCACTTCTCCATCCTGACCAAGTTGGCTTTGTTACAGGCAGACAACCCTCAGACAACACCCGTAAGTTTATTAACGTTTTATGGGAAGCCAACAGGACAAAACTCCCGGGTTTGTTCTTATCGTATGATGCGGAAAAAGCCTTTGACAGGCTCCATTGGAGGTTCCTCGAACTTACTATGTCTAAATTTAATTTTCCCCCTGAATTTATCCGCGCGGCCATGGCACTTTATTCTTCCCCCTCTGCCCACATTTCCATGCTGGGTTTCCTGTCATCTCCGTTTGGTATCTCCAACGGCACACGTCAGGGATGCCCCTTATCCCCTCTACTCTATGTTTTGGCGTTAGAGCCCTTGGCGGCCTCCATCCGTTCCGACCCATTAATTATGGGATTTCCCATTCCCAACCACTCCCAATGCGTCTTGGGTCTTTTCGCGGATGATATTTTGGTCTCCCTTACCTCCCCATCTCAATCTTTGCCTGCTCTACAACGCCACTTTTCTCAATATTCTTCTGTTTCCTACCATAAAATAAACATACCCAAAACACAAGCTATGGGTTTCCATCTGGATCCGGTCGAGCGCACTCACCTTCTTGCTTCCTATGATTTCACATGGCAGCACTCTCACATCTCTTATCTGGGAATCAAATTGCCCAAATGTATTCATCACATAAATCGTCTCAACATTTTGGCTACCTGGCAGAGTGTTAGGGCAGACATTCTTAGGTGGCAGAAGTATGAACTGTCCTGGTTGGGTCGTGTGAACGCCCTTAAGATGACAGCCCTCCCCAAACTTCTTTATGTTTTCCGTACTGTCCCTGTCCGCCCCCCGGCGTACTCGTGTGGTCCCCAGACTGCGTGGAGGTTTGGGGCTTCCACATATCCCCTCTTACTACTCGGCCTGTGCTCTCTCACACGTTTTATCATTCTATGCCCGCTTGATCTCTGACAGCCGGAGAAGGTCTGCGCGATGGACGCAGACAACCCCCGCTGCTAGCCGCACCTCCTCCCGGCTGCAGCTGAAGTTGTCTACGCGAATCACGTAGAGCTCTACACGCTGCCCAGACTACGCACCGGGGACTCAGAAGCTCCGGTAAGTTTGGAGGAGGGAGAGGAAGGGAGTGTTAAATGGGGGCATAAGGCATTTCTGGAGGCAGAGTGCTATGTGAAATACTTTTTAACCCCCTTAATGCCACTCTGCCTCCAGAAATGCCTTTTAACCCTCTATATGCCACTCTGCCTCCTGGAATGCCTTATACCTCCCTATATGCCACTCTGCCCTATAATATGCCTTTTAACCCCCTAAATGCAAGAGTGGCATATAGAGGTATAAGGCAATTCTGGAGGCAGAGTGGCACATAGGGGGTCAAAAGGCATATCATGGGGCACAGTGGCATTTAGAGGGTTAAAAAGCATATCATGGGGCACAGTGGCATATAGGGGTATAAGCCATTTCTGGGGCAAAGTGGCAAGTTCACCTTAAGTTAACTTTATTTAATAACAACCGCCCCTAAATTTACCCTAAACACCCAACTATAACTGCCCTTAAATTAACCCTAAAAACCCCACTAACTATAACTGCCCCATAAATTAACCCTAAACACCCAACTATAACTGCCCCTAATTTTCAGCAGCCCAAATATAAATGTTATACTCACCAGTGAGTTCTTGAGCCATGTCGACGGTATAGGAAATGGGCGGGGCCAATCAGCACTTTGGCCCCGCCCCTTTCTTTATCCCTGTCCCTCCCTGCAGTCACTGCCAATTGGTCCCGTCCTTTCTCACTGTCCCCCCTTGCAGCCAATCGGCAGTGACTGCAGGGAGGAACTGTAAGTAGGAGCAGCTGCTGTCAGTCACTTTAACGGATTATAAAACAATGGGTATTTTTGAGAGCATTTTCTCTGAAAAACCCCTCGTTTTATAATCAATAAAAATCGATTCAACTAATCGATAATGAAATTCATTGGTAACGATTTTCATTATCGATTGGTTGTTGCAGCCCTAAACAGGAGCGGTAAATTCATACATGTGTAGTAAAAACACACAAAAGAAATACCACCACAAATTTTGACAAAGGCTGGTGGTAAATGGTGGTAAATGAGTGTATGAAAAGGTTAAAATGCCAGCATTTGAAATACCCTGGGGTGTCTACTTTCCACACATATATGTCCAGGTTCAACAATGTCCAACATAACACATAGGGGAAGGATGACCACATGTAAAAATTCCAATTTGAAAAATACACATGTCCCAAATGTGTCCTTTTAGCCCTCAACAAACCCATGCATGAGGGGTATCACTGTACTCAGGACATGTTGCTGAACACAGCATAAAGGCTAGTGGTAAAACATGTGCATGGAAATAGTTAAAATACCAGCATTTGTAATACCCAATTTGAAAAATGCATACTTCCCAAATGTGTCTATTTTGGACCTCAAACCACCTAACACACCCATGCATGGGGGTATCACTGTATCACTGTACTCAAGAATGTTGCTCAACACATATTGTGGTGGTGTTTGGCAATGGCATATACCAGGAGCTGTAGATTCATACCTAATGTAGAATGTGTGTGGAAAAATAACACCCAAAAACAACCACTGCAAACTTTGATAAAGGCTGGTGGTAAAATGTATGCATGGAAATAGTTAAAATACCAGCATTAGAAACACCCTGGGGTGTCTAGTTTTTAAACATATAAAGGTTTGACTAAGTAAACTGTATTGGTCAGCTTCAAAGATGTCCCAAACAGGACAAAATTCCAAGTTGAAAAACTGAATTTTGCATGCCCCAAATGCGGCCTATTAGCCCCCAAACCACCTGACAAACCTATGCATGGGTGTTATCACAGTACTCAAGAGATGTTGGACTAACTCATTAATCATGGTCTTCATCCTATTGGCCAGCACTGCCGAATAGATTTTTAAATTTGAGTTTAAAAGGGAAATTGGCCTATAATTACTCTTTCTCTGGATCTTTCCCTGGTTTTAATATAGGAACTATACTCGCTGTTAATAATTATTTAGGAATATGATCTTGAGCTATAATTTGATTAAAGACTCATGTTAATGGGTTTGTGATCTTATCCTTCATAATCCCATAAAATGTTCCATCAAACCCATCTGGACCAGGGGATTTCCCTGCTTTAATTTTAGTTATAACTTCTATTATCTATTTTTCACTAATTCATTTACTTTCCTAAATTGTTGTATAGAAATCTCGGGAAGAGAAAGTCCTTTAAAAGATTCCTGCATTTCTTGCGCACTAGCCTCGTTCGGTATCATAAACTGCGGTAATATTTGTTAAAAGCTGGACCTATTTTCTCTGGCGTTAAATGCTGGACCCCTCCATCCACTATCTTAGTGACCATCCTCTTTGATTTCGTTCTATTAACCCTATCCTGCACGGTTACCGAAATAATACAACTTTGTTTTTAGATATTCTAGCTTCTTTACTGTTTGTTCTAGATTTTATTTTTTTTTCTTTGATTTCTGCCAATTTCTCTGTCAGTTCCTTGGTGGGTGTTTTCTTATTTTAAGCAGAAACTTCATAGATAGATGTATATAATTCTTCTATTGATAGGCCCCTTGTCCGTCTTCTTTGATGTTCTATTTTAATCAAATGGCCTCTTATTACTGATTTAAAAGTACATCATGCCATATCGTCTAATACTGACCCATTATAGTTTTCTTTAAAGGACATTTCTGCTACCTGCCCTAGATAGTCTACTATTTTGTTTTCTTTTAATAGGGTCCCATTTATTCTCCAGTTTGATCTATTTGATTTTAACATTTTTGTGGGTTCTATTTCCATAATGACCATATTATGGTCCGACCATGAGATATCATTAATCAGTCTCTTTTTAACTAAGTTAACTAGGGATTTATTTCCCTGGAACATAGCTATCCTAGAATAGGACAAATATGTCCTGGAAAAAGAATAGGTTCTAATGGGTGATACACCCTCCAGATATCTATCAATAACAGGTCGTTTAATATGGACTGAAATACTCATGCCATTCTTCTTTATTTTTTATCTATCTTTAATCCCCTCTTAGTTTTTTCTGTCACGCTCCGGGTCCAGTACGCAGTTAAAGTCGCCTGCCACTATCAGAATGCCGTGTTTAATCTTCTCTTCTTTGTTAATTAGCGCTTCTAAGAATACTACTGGTGAATCATTGGGAGCGTATACGTTGACCAATGTATAAATAGTATTATCTAATTCGCATACCATTATTATGAATCTCGCTTATTTATCTATTTCTTGATGGATAATTTTACAATTTAAAGATTCTTTAATCATTAAGGCTACTCCTCTCTTTTCTTGCATCTCCATTGAGGCTGTTATTGTACACAGGCCCTCCCCGTGGTTTACTATCGTACTCTTAACTCAAAAAACAAAGCAAAACATCTGAGCTAAGTATGGATTGTCCTCCCTTTTGGGATTCTGAGCCAATGTGTTAGCGGGTCCTAAATCTATATCGTTTTTCCTAGCATTAAATTTATAATATCAGTATTGCCTTTGCACAGAGAAGCTGGGTTCATTAGTCTTTTTTCTCCTAAATAATTAATATACAGATGGGTATAGTTCATATTCTTTCCTTTTACACTAGATTTAGTGTTAAATAGTTATTAAGAGTTAGGCACAGTGTTATATTCTAAAATCTTAAATATCCAATATAATACAATCCCTAAAAAAAGTTCTAGCTGCATACATGTATCCATTTAGTGTTGTATTATTTTGAAATGTGTAATTCTCCAGTCAGATGGAAAAAAAAAATATATATAATAGTTTTTTGGGGTTTTTTTATGCCCGGGTAACTTGGAAGAAGGGGAGAAGTGCTCTCACTTCTTTTTTTAAACAAACATCTCAAAAGAGAGACCTAATTTTAGAAATGGAAGTCCTCCACTGTGGGCATTTTAAACGTGCCACAAGCGTTTTACCAAAACCTAATGAGAAAGTCATAGATCGTTCATTTTTAACTAATGTTTTAAAATCTGATGATCAAGCACGTTTAAGCAGAAAGCCGTCGGTAACCAAATTGCATGTTGCAATTAAAAGCTTTTCTGCTGGTAGGTCCCCAGGAGCAGATGGAATTCCTATTGAATTTTATACATGTTTTTGGGAACTTTTACGGGATGATCTTTTAATATTTTTATAGAAGCTAATGCCCAGGAGTTACCCTCTTCCTGGAGAACAGGCATTATTACGCTCATTTTTAAGAAGGGTGATAAATCAAAATTGGAGAACTGGAGGTCTATCACCCTATTGAATGGAGACTATAAAATGATTGCCAAGATTTTAGCTAATAGGTAAGGTTATTCACCCAGATCAGATCTGTGGTATCCCAGGACGTGCTATCTGGGAACATCTCAATGTAATAAATGATCTGTTCTGGTATAAGAACAAAAAATAAACAAAAAATAAAAATCTCTTGATTTAAAAAAAAGCTTTTGATCGTGCATTCCATGAATATCTCTTTATGGTTCTAAAGAAAATGGCATTCCCAGATGATTTTATTCAGCGTATTAACGTTTTATATAAGTTGTTTCTAGCAAAATTTTAATCAATGGCTTTTTAAGTCTCTCTTAAATCCGGGGAGAAGCAGGGATGAACTTGAGCACTTCTGCAGACTGCACAGCGCAGTTGTGCATAGTTTTCCATCAGTAGCACGGAAGAGAAACTTCCTCTTAATATTTTGGGTTTACATTTTTTTCCTTTTTTTTTTTTCTCAATAAAAATCATACCAACCCACTCCCACCAAAAAGCTTATTCGCCGAGTCTGTGCAGTCACTCGCATACGCATTACGTGAAATTGGAACACCTCTGCTCCCTCGCAGATTTAGCTGCTCAGTTGTATTGATGACTGAAAATTGTTACATTTTATTCCGAGTTACTTTGTCATATTGTCAATTATGAATTCTTATTCTTCTACTATTCGTAACAATAAAAATTGTAATTACCTTATTTGCTCGATTATAAGAAATCCCAACATTTGAATATTAATTTAGGGACAAAAAGACTAACCTATAAGAAAAAAGTTTTACTAGTAAATATTAATTCACATGTAAACTATTTTTTCATATTTAATAAAAACGAGGATTGAGAAAAATGCATTTTTATTTACTTTTATTTGCCAACATTCTCCAAGTTATGCACATCTGCCCCCCCTGATATGCCTTATAGCCCCCTATATACCACTATGCCTCATTGATATTCATTTTAACCACCTATATGTCACTCTGCATCCCTAATATTAATTTTAACCCCCTATATGCCACTCTGCCTCCCTGATATTCATTTTAACCCCCTATATGCCACTCCGCCTCCCTGATATTCTTTTTAAGCCCTATATGCTTCTCTACCTTCAGAAAGCCCTTTTAAGGCCCCCCGCTCTACTTCTTTAGACTTCTCCCAGTCCTCCAGATTCCTTGGTGTCTAGTGGGGCAGCCCGGTGGAGGACCTGAGCTGTTGCTGCCGGCACTTCCCCCGGAGCTTCTATGAATGAGCAAAGGAAGGTCATGTGAGGTCATAGAAGCCCCGGCAGAAGTGGAGGCTGCAGACACCCAAAGGCTGCCGGAGAGTAGGATCTAGGTCCCCTGCAGCGCTGCGGGGGATCTGGATCTTAGTCTTGTAGTCAGACCTCTATTTGAGGTCTGATTAGAAGACGACCTCGAATATAAGACGATGGTTATTTTTTAGAGCATTTGCTCTGAAAAAACCTCATCTTATAATCGAGCAAATACGGTATTAAAAAAAAATCCTTGGTTACAAAAAGAAAAAAAAAACAGCCCAGACCTTAGAGGGTTATAAAATGTTATGTAATCCATTTTGCAAATGCATGGAGAGATTCTGTTGAATTGCCCTAAACGAATTTATCCCATTCCACACACCCCATCTAAATGCCCTGTACTCAGTGGCGACTCTAGAAACAATATATAGGGGGGGCACACAAGATACCACAGTCAAACTGGGGGGCATTCATAATTTCCAAAAGTAATGTGGTATGGAATTATACTTTTGTTATTGGGCTAAAATAA
>VKOC01020581.1:0-23303 GCA_009364415.1 Spea multiplicata
GGGTATATAGAAGGGTGGCACGATCCGGCAGGGGTATATAGAGGGTTGGCACAGTCCAGCTGTAGCATATAGAGGGGTGGCACGGTCCGCCTGTGGTATATAGAGGGGTGACACGGTCCGTCTGTGGTATATAGAGGGGTGGCACGGTCCGGCAGGGGTATATAGAGGGGTGGCGCCGTCCGGCAGGGGTATATAGAGGGGGTGGCACAGTCCTGCAGGGGTATATAGAGGGGTGGCACGGTCCGGCAGGGGTATATAGAGGGGGTAATACAAGCGGGTAGGATACTGGGCGCTATACAGGGGACTATAAATGAGGCTCTGATAATGGGGGATGTGCTCGAGTCATACCGGGGGTGTGAGGGTAAAGTGCCCTGGGTACTGAGGTATCAGGGTGTGTACAGGGGGTATTAGGAAGAAATCCCGGGGTATCAGGGGGGTCCCGGACATGCTAAACACTCACCTCCGGCCGGCTCGCCCGGCTCCTCCATGCTTGCGGACCCGCTTAGGCTGCCCTAGCCGCCCCCCATGTCACTTGGGCACCGGTCGATCCCCGGCAGCTCCGGCCGGCATCGCGCTTACATCCGGGCGACCGCCGTTCTCATGGTAACCGCTCCCCGTCTCCAGCCGCTGCTTGCTAGCCGCCAAAGGGTTAATCTGCAGTGGGGGCGGGGACGATAGGATTAACGCCCTCTTGGTCACGTGCCTGCCAAAGCGGCTTCGCGGGAGGCACGAGGGGAGGGAGAAGCAGTGAGGGAGCAGCATCCATCCTGTGATTGGCTGCCGGCTCTGCTTGTGGCCTCCCTATTGGCTGCAGCCTAGAGACACTTGTCTCACTGCAGGATGGTTTATACTGGTCCCAGTCTCGGGAGTTTAATGGTTATACTGGTCTCGGTAATATTGTAGCTTTCTGGGTCACAGGGTCCCGAGCAATGAAGCAAAATATTAGTGCAAATAAAGCGAGAGAAAAAAATTCAGTTTAAAAAACAATTTACACTTTTTTTCCTCCATTAAAAGTTTTTACTTTTTCTGACATTAAACATGGAGGGTTCCGGCCCATATCGCCGCATCACGCGCCCAGTATTGGCAAACTTTTTATGTGACTTTGTGTCCTATTGTGGGGTATTTGTATAACTGGGGGGGGCGTTTAGAAGAATAATGGGGTTTATTTATTTTGGGGTACAGAGAGGGACCGGACCCCCCCACATCGTGGTTCAGCCCTTTCACTGGAGAGAAGAATATCGATATGTGATTCAGGGAGCATAAAGTTTCTTTAGTTTTAGGTAAAACTCCAGAATGCGGGATTGATAAATAAACTCGCTCAAAAAAACCCCAAAAAAACATTTTTTTAAATGCATTTGGAGTCAACGTGTAAGTTCACTAAAGCGCTCTATCCGATCCTCCCGCCTGCGCTGCTTCTCACAACCGAAAGCCCGCAGCTGACGCAGAACCTCTTGGGAAGGCAGGCTGGTGCCGGAACATGCGCTGCCAGCCTCAGTGATCGGGAAATTAATCAGCGCTGGGAACCCAAGCGGGATTAGAGGCTATTAATTAAACGCAAATCGAGAGTTTGAGTTTTATAATTAAAATTCCATAATATTGGTTCTCGTGCGGCACAAACGCAAAAAAAAAAACTCCCACAAAAAGAAAGGAAAAAAAGCAAAAGGCTAAGTTTGCGCACAAAGGAAAAAAAGTTTCAAATTCTTATCCTGATTTTATATTTTCTGATTTATTTTTTTTATCTTCGTCCTTGGTCGAAAAAGATTTCTGGTTAGTAAATCCCCCCCAAAAAAAATAAAATAAAGCAAATTCTTCTATTAAAAATAAAACAATGGACGTTCGCCGCATGTCGCTCTTCGTTAGTCGGGAGTGGGGTATCTGGGTTGTTTGGCATGAGACTCGTTAGTCGCGCGACATTTGGCCTGTGAGGTGCTGGGGACGGGGGGGGGCGGCTGGAGAGGCTAACCTCTGCCTCTCCCGGCCATTAACAGCCATCTGCTTTCCCAAGCTCCTTCCAGCCGCGGCCGCTGCTTATTTCCGTGAACCGAGGAGGAAAAAATCACCAGCGGCCGGCTTTCCCAACCTCGTCTTTAATTATTTCTGAGAAATATAAGATTGAGCCGGAAGCCGGATCCTCCGGCACTTTACAGGCAAACGTCTAAAGCGGATAAAGCATTAGAACGCTGGCCGCGCTTCAGATCTCCGGATAAGACGCGGCTTTTATGCACTTTGTCAGTTGCCCGATTCTCTGGTATTTTGCCTAATTCTCCGTTTTGCCCGATTTCTTTCCCCAACCAAAGAGAGCCGGAAAAAGCACCAAAAACCCCCGAAGCGCAAAATATATTCCTCAGGCTTTTTACTGCAATCGCATCACTTATGGAAGGTTTTTGTAGAGGAACACCCCATTTCCTTCGATTTGTGGCATAAAGCCTCATCCTGGGGATGTTTAAACGGCTCTTTTACGTTATTTCGGTCGCTCCGCGGTTATTGGATCCCCGCATGCGCATGTTGCACGTACGCTGTGCAGGGGAAGAGGGCAGGGAGTGGGGCGATTTACCCAGAGTCTCCGGGTGAAGCCCAGTAAGTTCCCAGGTATGGCTTCCTCCTCCTTTTAGGGAGACAGCATGCTGGAGGTGGCCTATGTACCCCATATGTCTTGGACTGGGCCAATAGACTGGAAGTGCTTTGATAGAGCGCCCAGTGGGGATGATGGGCATTAAAGTTAAAGGGGGGCTCTGCGGGAGGGATGTGTATTGAGGACGCAGCTTCTCTTCCAGTTGGGTGGTCCATTGGCTTTTGCCGTCGTACCCCCGAGGGCTTCTCGCGTTACCCGGTGCTTTTACTGCGGATGCAAATTAAAAGAGAAGCTTTTCTTCCCAGCGTCTGAGCGAAGCGGATTCTTTCGGAGCACCTGTCTGCTCGCAGATCCTGTTAGCGGAGAGCGCGGGGCAGAATTACGTTACTCATCCAATATGCATGATGAATTTTTAGCCCGGGGCTTTTCCTTTTTGCCAGCTGCGGGAATTTGACAAAAAAAGAGAGAAAGATTCCGGGCCGATTACTTTGTAGCATCAGGAAGTATAAGTCCGGAAAGGTGAAAAAAGGCCACGAAAAGCGTTAAAAATATTAAATTATCAACCCAAAAACTAGAGAGTTCTTTAAGAAGATCCTTAGATGTAGCGACGGACCGATACACCGCGCAGGGGCTGGCGGCACGACGGGGGCTTAACGTTCAGAAACAGGATTCGCACTAAAATCGCGGCTGCATTTCCAATAAAACTCATGACGGCTTAAAGAATAAAGACGAGCCGTTTGACACCGGCTAACGTCAGCTTGGGAAGATGGGAGTCTCGCTTGGTACCCCGAGGGTGCTTTGGGGTTATCCTCGGTAATAAGTTTCACGCCTCCCATGCCGGGGAGGGTATTTGAGATAACGTTTCAGCCAAATGTGAGACCCCAACGAAAACTCCACACTCAGTTCCACAGCAATCATCCATACAGCGACCCGCCTGGTAGACTCTGCCCTGTCGCAAGACAGCACTACTCCAAGAGGGCACTAAAGAGGCCAAGAGGGCCTGGGTTGTGTGAAGCTTGGGGTGGTTATTTTATGCCCCGATTCCTCTGCTACATTCTCTATCCATGCGCTGTGTGTTCCTTAAAGAATAACCGTTTGCACATCAGCAAAAGGAAGATATCAAAGCCATAGGAGATACTTTCATGGGACAGAGGGACCTCCTGGCCACCCCACCTTTGGCAGGGGGCCTGGATAATATCCACCATGTTTTGGGTTATCTCAGAGGGGCAGATAACCTTTTGTCACGGAGAGACAGACGGGCAGCCTGGGTGTAAAAATAACCGAATATCGTGCATGGGGACAGTCAGTGACCGTCGGGTGAGACTGCAGAGGACGAGCAGCTAGCTGGGCCCATGATAAGAGAAGAGACAAACGCATTGATCGCGTGTATGTGGGAGGAACATGCGCAGGTTCTGTTCTGCTGAATATCCTTCACACCAGAGCTTGGGGATTTCGATTTAAGCTGAATTCCGCCGATTCGTGCTTTTCTTTGAAGTTAAATCCCAGCCTGTATTTTTAAGCATGTTGGAGACACTTTGGCACAGATGGGTAAGAGAGCGCAGCCGACGGCAATTGAAGTGATAATCAAACAAAAAAGGGATTTCCTTAACCCTTTGCGTCAAAGACTTTCATAATTTCAGTACCAAGAACTAGCAAATTCTTATGTTTAATGCACTTAAATGTGACAATTCTTAAACGAAAGGATACATATTGTGCTAAAATGTAACATTTTTGTAAAATAATGTAATTTCTTGATTATTAGAATGCGGCACTTTTTAGCACGCGTGACATCGTCACAGATCGGCGCATTCATCTCCTCGAACTCCCTAGAACCCTTTCCTCATTGGCTGTCTATTCCACGTCTTGTTACATTGTTACAGGTTGTTCTAGAACTTGCGCAGGAAACAGGAAGTAGGTGGAGTTTAGTCACAACATTAAATTTTATAAAAAGTCTTAAATATAAAATATAAAAACGTTAAAAACCTCCACCCAATGAGCGTGTTTTTGTGTTTCGTTTATATAGTATTATTTCAGGTGACAGCCCCCGCGGAAGTCTCTATGGAAATAAGGATAACACAGTTTTTTCTGCGTCGTATTGTTAAGATCGCGAAGCCGTTGTGTTCTTTCTGTCACAGACAGCGAGCTGCAGCGATGATAGCGCATGGAGCGGGAACCTTATGGATAACAGGAGAGTAAGCGTGTACATGTGTGTGTATGGAGGCAGGAATGTGTGTGTAAGTGTACATGTGTGTGTATGGAGGCAGGAATGTGTGTGTAAGTGTACATGTGTGTGTATGGAGGCAGGAATGGGTGTGTGTAAGTGTACATGTGTGTGTACATGTGTGTAAGTGTAACATGTGTGTGTATGGAGGCAGGAATGCGTATGTGTAAGTGTACATGTGTGTGTATGGAGGCAGGAATGCGTGTGTAAGTGTACATGTGTGTGTATGAGGCAGGAAATGTGTGTGTAAGTGTACATGTGTGTGTAGCGGCAATGTGTATGTAAGTGTACATGTGTGTGTATGGAGGCATGTGTGTAAGTGTACATGTGTGTGTAGGCAGGAATGTGTATGTAAGCATGACATGTGTGTGTAAGTGTACATGTGTGTTGGCAGGAATGTGTGTGTAAGTGTACATGTGTGTGTATGGAGGCAGGAATGAAGTGTGTGTCAGGAAATGTGTGTGTGTGTAAGTGTACATGTGTGTGTATGGAGGCAGGAATGTGTTTGTAAGTGTACATGTGTGTGTATGGAGGCAGGAATGCGTGTGTAAGTGTACATGTGTGTGCATGGAGGCAGGAATGTGTGTGTAAGTGTACATGTGTGTGTATGGAGGCAGGAATGCGTGTGTAAGTGTACAGTGTTAAGGCGAGCGTGTCTATGTCTCTGTCCCTATGTGTAAGTGATGGTGTTAGAGTGAGTGTGGTTATGTATGTATGTGTACAGTGTTAGAGTGTGTGTTGTTATCATATGTGCATATGTGTATGAGCGTGTTTGTGTGTGTGGTACGAGTGTATGTGTGTTAGCAATGTGTTTATCTATCTCACTGCCATAGGCCCAACTAGGCCAGGATCCCCAGCCGCCCCAACCTCAGTCTGCAGCACAATTAAAAGGTACGTCACGCCTTTAACACGCTGCTACCAGAAATAGGACATGTTAGTGTGTATGTAAGTGTATGGTGTTAGCATGAATGTGTGTCACTGTATGGTGTTAGTGTGTCAGGGATGTGAGGGAGTGTGTGTGCGCGCACGCGCAATGTACGGTGTTACTTCTTTACATTTACAGAATATAACCTAAAATCATGCGCTTGTTGCTTGTACTCGCAAGCAGGGATTAACAAATAAACACCACAAATAATACATAATACATAATAATAATAATAATAATTATAAATGATAAGTAAGCACTGACCGAAACGCACTTGGTCAATATTTCTGCAATGTGTGCGATGGAATAGCATTCGCTGAAGTTGGGGGCTGCGCACAAACTGCTATAAATAGAAAAATTTAACTATTTCACAAAATTTTAAAATCCTTCCCCAATCAAAACAGTTACTGAGGTTCACGGCTCCCAGGGGGGATTCCACAAATAGAAAGGAGAGCTTCACTTTCCCATAAAAATCTTATTATTGTCACACTAATAAAAAATATGTATCTTTTCATAACTACCATTTTTTTTCTTTTTATTTTTTTTTGGGGGGGGGCGTTCTGGTAATTAATTTGCATGTTTTAACATAATCTGATCCGCGGCCCATCTCAGGATGTAATCAGCATAATGTCCTGTGTTCCAAAAAGCTCATTTTATTACCATTGAACGCTTGTTCCTAACTGGAAACAACTTGGAATCTCTAACGCTGCTAATAATTACCCTCCTGGCTGCAAAATGTTGGAGGGAAAATAAAATAAAATTAGAAGGCATCGAACGTTATTATTTGGGGAGCAGCAGGATGCGCGTTATGTCTGCCGCCGTCTTTTATTAGATGTTCCGTAAAAGTATCTCTGAGCTCAGGGGAAAAAAATATATTTTTAGAAGCGGCAAAATAGCAGGTGTAAGATAATTACTTCCACACTTCCCATTGTGAATTATTTTAGTTTTAACAGCAAAATTTCATGGGGTTCCGAGAACCCTTTCAGCGCCGGAGGGATGCTGCACGTTCTTTCCGTGGGGATGGGTTTTGAGGTAAAGCGGTGGATTATATTATTATTAATTATTATTATTATTTTATTGTTTTACATAGCGCCAACATATTCTGCGGCGCTGTCTAATTCTCTCTAACCTGTGCAAAAGGATTAAAATTAAAGTCAAGAAAATAAGATGAATAAAATTGTGTTTTTCGTAAACTTGTAACTACACTGTGTATATATGTATGTACGTGTGTATATATATATATATATATATATATATATGTTGTTGTAAATATTATATATATATACTATATATACTATATATTGTGTGTGTGTGTTTGTACGTGTGTATATATATATATATATTAAATATATAATATATAATATATATACACACACCCCCCGTATATATTTTAAGAGACAGCGTCACCGAATATTTCTTTTTTTAACTTGGTGCTTAGAGATCCTTAAATATTTTTACGCTCCAGTAAAATTCATCCAAATTCAGTTTTAAATCTCATCTTTTTTTTTTTTTTTTTAGACAAGGGTGCAATGAACCAACTCCCAAATCACTAAACTCTTTGTAAAATCGTAAAGTAAGTTCCTAGCAGCGATTTTTAGCAGAATCTGGCCAGAAAAAACAACTTGTCTGGGTAGTAGAAAGTAGTAATTTTATATAAATGGCTAAAGTAAATAGATAAATAAAATAAAATCTGCACAATAACCCTTTAATGACTCTTCAGTGTCCCTTTAAGATCGCCTTTCATTCTTTATTGTAATTCCCCTACAGATTAAAATGTGCTATACATGCGCGAGGCTTAGGGTCTTCAGTCCCTGCCACGTAATATAAATCCTTTTTAATAAGGCCACGTGCTTAACTGCATGAGTACAAGAGGGATCATAAGAGAGAAACGTAGAGGTCATGTGACGACGAGCCGACTTTACGGGGCGTAAAAAAAAAACAATACTTATTCACAAAAAATAATAAAAACAATAATTGAGTAATTTCCGCATTTTTGTTAATTTCCTTTTTGGGTTGCTTAGGAAATTCAGATGAGATTCTGCAGGGAATGCGGGAAGAATGGCAGATACATATGAATTTTATGACAGGACACGGAGGCTCCTATTGCTTAACTCTTTCTTTACTGGAACAAATAGCAGCAATAAAGTTTAACAGAAAAAAACAAAGTACACAATAAGTGGCCCCAACAGCCAATCACCATACAGTATGCACTATAACATAAGTCTGCTCCCGGAAATCATCCTCTTTCTTTGCTGCTCACTGGATCAGATAAGTACTATCCAGTGTATTTCGTTATTCTCCGTGTGGTCATATTGATTTATATATATTTTCATTTGATTACCTGTTTTTATTATTGGACCGTTTCTGTTTGTCTACTTGTCTTTATTTCAGGTCCACATTTTATTATTCCTTATTATTATTATTATTTTTATTATTCCCTTTTTGCTTAGCCTCAATTTTATTTGGTTTCCCTTCCCGTTTAGGGCTCCGGTTTCGGTCCTCGGTACTTACCGTTTCCTCTCACTATGTCCTACCTTACTATCATCTTGTTCCCGGCTCCCGGCTAACTTGCCGAGGCCTTTTCTCCCTTCCTTGCGTCTCTGGTACGCTATACTGTTCTTCCGCGCATGCGCGCGTCTACCGCGTCTCTTTTACTTCTTCGCGGCCTTTCATCCACGCGGCTCAGTTAGTTCGCGACTGTTCTCCGCGGTGGTTCTCCGTCGTCCTCAGTCTCCCAGACCTCGTTTTCGCTCGCCCAGGCAGGGGTAAGCTCCCAACCTGGTGCTTTTCTTAGGTCTCTAGTTTAACTCTCGGTTTTGCGAGTTTATAGTTTTGGGGCATTCCTTTTGGCTGCTTTGCAGGTGTTTGAGTCTTGCTAACGGCTCGTCATTATTATTTTATTATTTTTAATTATTATTCGTTATTCCTATCAAACCCCTGTGGGTTTTTCTGGATCATTAATATGCCTAAGCCTATTAAAGAGGTGCCTTCTCAGGCTGCTAATGCTCTATCCCTTGAGGATTTAGATGCTGAACCTATTTTGCCTGTGCCTAGTGGGAGTAGTAATCTCCCCTCTACTTCTGGGCCTCAGCTGGAATTTCAAAAATCTGTGTCTGATGCTATAATAGCAGCTATGGGATCTATGACATCTACTTTGTCTCAGTCTATTGCCCAGGCTATTAATACCTGCTCTCTCCAAGGTGCATTGGCACCTCCTAAAATGACGGCACATAAAAAGGCAGTGGCCAAACAAAAACACCTTGATCCTCCGACCTCCAGAATTACTGATCATGGCGATGCTCATACCGCCCTAGATAGCGTGATATCAGCACGCAAGAGAGCCTATCCGCGCCAGGCAGAACGGGCGCGGCGGTGGAAGTGTGCCAAAACACTCACCGAGGTCTCGGATTCGGAGCCTGACTCCGCTGAGGAGGTCGTGCCACTTCAGGATTCCTCTGACTCTGAAGAGGATTTGGATGAGGAACCTTTTGATTCCTTGGAACCAGGTTCCCCCAAACAAGAGGACCCTGGGGTCTCTCATTCTTCATCCTCTCCAGGGATTCTTGATCCTCAGGGTGACTGTCTCTTTGACCCAGAAAGTCTCCACCACCCCCGTTCATCCGAATGGGTTCCATCTACCCACATTGCCCAATATCTTGAAAAGTGGGTCAGACGCCCTCTTTCTAAATCCGCAAGAAATAAATTACGTGCGGAATGCCCACGCCCTATCGTCCCCAATAAAATATGTGAAACCCCTTCAGTGGATCCCAAGATGGTCCAGTATTTGGCCAAATCTGGCTGGAACCCTAGGAAGGGTTTAGAGTCTGCCCTTAGGTCCTGCCAAGATAAACACCTAGATGTTTTTGGCCCATTGACAAAATTGTTCGAATTGGCATCCCACGCCAAAGAGAAAGGGGAATCTGTAGACCCAGACACCCTCTTGGGGTGGATCCAAAGGGCAATTTGTATAGCAGGGAACGTTAACACTTCCTTCTGCATCGAGCGCCGTAAGGCCATCCTTCTGAAGGTAGAGCCTAAATTGGCCAATCTCGCCTTATCGGAGGCGGGTAAAGATGCGCAGGGTCTTCTGTTTGGGGACTCATTCATTAAAGAATTAGGCCAATTCGTTGGGGCCTTCACGGCATTGGACAAAGCACAATCGTCCATGAAACGGGTTTTTGAACCACGGGTTTCCACCAGGGCCGGCAGATTTAGGGGCCGTCTGGCCGGCCGTAATGCCTTCAGTTCATCCAGAACTTCCAGAGGCTCCTTCACGCAACTTCCTCCACGGCGGGAGTTTAAGCAACCTTCACCGTTCTTCCCATCACGAGCCAGACCATGGCGGTCCAGAGGTTCCGGAAGAGGTCATCGACGTCCCTATGGTGAGTACGTTACTGACCACTCCTTCTTCCCCGATTCAGGTGGGCGGTCGTCTCCGTCATTTTTTCCGGTCTTGGAGAGACCTTACGGCGGACTCATGGGTCCTAGACTGTGTCCGAGGCTACTCGATAGAGTTGGTATCTCATCCGTATCAGCGAGTCCTCCCCTCTCCCATTCTGTTTTCTCAGCAGGACCAGGTACTCATAGACACCGAATTGACCTCGCTGGTGGCAAAAGGCGCTATAGAAGCGGCCTCAGACGACGCCCCAGGTTATGTCAGCAACATGTTTCTGGTCCAAAAGAAGGGCGGCGGATTCCGCCCGGTAATCAATTTGCGTTCTCTAAACTTGTTGGTCCGTTACAGGCATTTCAAAATGGAGGGGATTCATCTACTCCGCGACCTCCTCTTAAGGCACGATTGGATGGTGAAGTTGGATCTACAGGATGCCTATCTCACGGTTCCCATAGCGGAACAGTCTCGGGATCTCCTGCAGTTCTATTGGAAAACGCAGAAATGGCGCTTTACATGTCTTCCGTTTGGACTCTCATCGGCTCCATGGTGCTTCACCAAGTTGCTTCGTCCTGTGGTGTCCTGGCTGCGCATGCAAGGGGTGAGACTTATCATTTATTTGGACGATATTCTCATCATGGCGCAGGATCGTCGCACTCTGCTGTCTCATCTGCACTTGGCGATATCGTTCCTTTCGGATTTGGGTTTCCTCATCAACGAGAAGAAATCCTGTATGACACCTTCCCGCAGGATGGAGTTTTTGGGATTCATGGTGGATGCGGATCAGGAGATGCTCAGTCTTCCGCCTTCCAAGGTTCGCTCTATCCGCAAGGAACTGTCTCGCGCTCTGCGACGTCCGTCCATCTCCATTCGCTGCCTGGCCAGGATTGTGGGTCTACTCACGTCTTCGATCCAAGCGGTTTTTCCAGCTCCGCTTCACTATCGGGCGCTCCAACGTTTGAAAATCGCTCATCTTCGCGGCGGAGCATCCTATGCGGATCTCATTTCCCTGGACACCGATTCGCGGGTCGAGCTGCTGTGGTGGATCCGGAATCTGGAGGCGTGGAACGGCAAAGCCATCGTGGGTCCCCGCCCGGATTTTACCATCGATTCGGATGCCAGCCTGCATGGCTGGGGTGCTCATTGCGAGGGACTCACTACAGGGGGCAGATGGTCCCCCGAGGAAGCTGGTCTTCACATCAACTCGCTGGAGTTACTGGCCGGGTCCTTTGCTGTCCGCAGTTTTTCCAAAGATCGGGCCAATGTTTGCATCAGACTCCGGATGGACAATGTTTCCGCGGTGCGATACGTCAACCATTTCGGCGGTACCCACTCCAAGACCCTAGCGGATTTGGCTCATCAGTTCTGGGACTTCTGTCTCGACAGGAACATTGTTATCCAGGCGGAGTATCTTCCCGGTTTTCACAATTCCGTAGCCGACTGGTATTCTCGTTATCTGCGGGATTCCAGCGACTGGAGATTGGATCCAATGGTGTTCCACTCTATCAGGTCGCTCTGGGGTCCTTTCTCTACGGACCTGTTCGCCTCCAGGCTCAACGCCCAACTTCCGCGCTATTTCAGCTGGCGGCCGGATCCAGACGCGCTCGCGGTGGATGCATTCACACAGGACTGGGCCGGCGGCACCCAGTATGCTTTTCCTCCTTTTTCCATGATTCCTCGCACCTTGCTCCAAGTTCGCCGCCAGGGTGTTCGACTAGTGCTCATCACCCCGCTTTGGAGGTCGCAGCCCTGGTTTCCTCCGCTGTTGGAGCTGGCGATCGATCTCCCCAGGTTGTTACCCCACTCTCCTCTTCTTCTGCTGGACCCGGAGGATCATCCCCATCCTCTGATTCTGGACGGGTCGCTACGCCTGGTGGCGTGGCTGCTTTCCGGGGATCTTGGGCTATCCACGGAATTTCGGACACGACTTCACGCCTCTTGGCAGCGTCATGGGCCCCGGGAACCAGGAAGGCTTATCAATCAGCTTGGGGAATCTGGTCTGGCTGGTGCTTGGCTCGGGGTTTGGATCCCGCTTCTGCACCTTTGAATGCGGTTCTCCAATTCCTTTCATCCCTCTTTGATGAGGGCAGAGCTTACCGCACCATCAATGTCTACCGGTCGGCGATTTCCGCTTCTCATGCTGGTCTCGACGGCTGTCCAATTGGGCAACATCCTCTGGTTTGTCGCTTGATGATGGGTGCCCGACTTACCAGACCTCCCCGGCCTAGGTATTCGTCCACTTGGGATGTTTCTTGCGTTCTCTCCTTTCTAGCGTCTTGGCCGCCCAATGAGTCCCTTTCTCTGAAGGACTTATCGGCTAAACTACTTACCTTACTGTGTCTCGTTTCCTGTAAACGGGTAGCGGACGTTCGCGCCTTGGATGTTGACAATCGATCTTTTGACCCTTCGGGAGTTACTTTTAATATATCCAGGCGTACCAAGACTTCTATCCAGTCTGTTTCTTACCCGGCTTTTCCCTCTACTCCTTCCTTGTGTCCTGTAGCTTGTCTTAAGGAGTATGAACTACGTACGGCACATTTGCGATCGGCAGTTCATCCCAACCTCTTTATTTCCTTCAAGGCTCCTTTTGGTCCAGTTTCTTCCACGACCTTGGCGCGTTGGTTGAAGAGGGTTCTGGGGCTGGCCGGTGTGGACACCTCGGTCTTTGGTGCTCATTCCTCTCGCAGTGCGGTGGCCACGAAAGTCATATGTCTTGGTGGCCGTTTAGAGGATTTGATGAAGGCAGCAGATTGGTCCAGGCCATCTACGTTTAAGGAGTTCTATTTTCGTCCGTCACCACATGTCTTCTCTCCTATTGTTGCTCAGCTTTAAACTTGCAATAGGAGCCTCCGTGTCCTGTCATAAAATTGCATGATTTTGCTATTACCATGACGCAAAGTCATGATTTTATTAAGGACACGGAGGCGAGTATTGCTTCCCTCCCTTCTTCCACTGCGTGGGACTCACTCCCGCCCTCTGGCCTATGGTTTGTATGGGGGGATGTTCTTGGTTTCCCTTTTTGTTTATTTATTCTTGGTCAATTGCCATGTGTGCGGATGTATGTTTTCTATGGATTGTCCTTTTTGTACCATACACTCTATTATTGCTACGAGTTTCTTATCGGTCATTTCGCAGTCGTTGGTTTCTCCTGTTTTCCTGTTTACCATACGCTGGAGTTAACCTGTAGATTCCTGTTTTCTTGTCTTCCTATAGCATGATCTTCTCGTTCGACGTCTTCGTCCACACCCTGTGTTCTACGACGACTCCAGTTGGTGGTTTTGTCTCTCCGTGGACGTCTCGTGTTATGGTTCTGATCAAGTTCGCCTACCAAAGAAAGAGGATGATTTCCGGGAGCAGACTTATGTTATAGTGCATACTGTATGGTGATTGGCTGTTGGGGCCACTTATTGTGTACTTTGTTTTTTTCTGTTAAACTTTATTGCTGCTATTTGTTCCAGTAAAGAAAGAGTTAAGCAATACTCGCCTCCGTGTCCTTAATAAAATCATGACTTTGCGTCATGGTAATAGCAAAATCATGCAATTTTACTGGCGACACGTGGAAAAACACGCAACCGACACGTGGAAAAACACTCGACCAACACGCAGGTAACACGTCATCATTTTAAGCTCCGTCCGGAGAGCTGGGGCCACACGAGCAGAGATTTCGACTCTTTTTAAAAAGAAAACATAAAAATATTTTTTGGGGGGTAAAAAGCCATGTTTGTGCAACATTAAAGCCCACCCAGACACGAGCGAGGGTAAGCGGGCTGTCAGCCGCCACGTTCCGGGGCAGATAAAGCTCCACATCACGTTCTCATTAAACATTCGCCTTGATCTTTGCCGGAGTTCTCGCTTTGAACGCATTCTGCCATTTTTATAATCTGACGGGCGCTTTACGAGAAGGAATTACGAGCAGAAATTCTTTTGAAATGTCAACATTTCAGAAACTTTGACAATAACAGCAACTTTTGACTCAGAGAAATGGATTTAATTTTCAAAATAAAGAGAAACTTTTAACCCACAACAAGGAGCCGCTCTTCATTTTAACCAGAAAGACACTAAATCCGCTAGGGCATTTCTCAAGCGCTGGCGCGGGTAACTCACGGGGTAATTGTGCCAGGCGTGGGGGGCAATTCATCTAATCTCTAATCACAAACACAATCTGCGGTATGACTTCCCTACCCAACGTTATAATGGGTTTACCAACCAGCCCCCCCCCCACCGGTTACCCCACGCTCAGCTCTGCCACCCACAGGCTGCAACGATCTGCCCATCTAACCCCAAAATAAACTGCCCCTCATCTACCCCACAGACAGGGCGCCTCCACAGCAAGCCCTGCCCCAGACGGTACTACTAGCAGAGATGCCCATGCCCGGCAGACCTACCCTTCTAAGAACTGCCCCTCGCACCCCACCCCCTGGGCATCTCTATGGCCAATCCAACAAAAAGAGAATAAAGACCCAACATAAAAGCCAGAAAAAACATTTAAAACCCAATTCCCCGCATTTTATGATGAGTTTTATGAGTTTTTTGCTGCACGGAGGCTCTTTGGTATAAATTTGTTGATTGTCCTCCTCTGGGCCGGTTGTGACTCATAACTCCGAGCGAGACGTGCAATAAACTCATTATAATTAGAAATATCAGTTAACAAATAGACTTTCTCTGCCTACAAAGTATCAAATGTTTTTAACAAGAAAAAACCCATTAAGACTGAATTTAAAGTGACTCATTCTGCAAGAACCGAGGGGGGCGATGGAAACGCAGACGCCACGGAGGATCCCCCCGAAGGGAGACATCGAAGACCCTACGGATTATCTACCCGTTGGAACACAGGAGTGATGGGAGTGATAAAGGGCCATTGGAGCACAGGAGTGATGGGAGTGATAAAGGCCTCTGTACGCCTATGAAGAGATTCCATTAAAAATCAGCCATTTCCAGCTACAATAATTATTTACAACATTAACCCCGTCTGCGCTGAAATCTCTTAGTCACCCCACACCTTTAAATGGTAGGGTATATATTTACGTTGCCCGTGTCTCCCACACAATTATCAAATCACACAAAATCTTTGCAACAAACGGATGAAAAAGAATGGAAACCAAGAGGCAATTAAGAGCCCTTGCAACCTTTTAGGGTAAATAAAAGGATTTTCTGCCTGATCGCATCTGCCTCACCTATACATCGTTCTCTTGCTGCGCGGTCCCCGGCGGGCAGGCTGCGACTCCCTCCGGTCACGGCTACCAAGCCGGTATCCGCCGAGCCCAGGCTTTCTAGTACTCGCCCCGTCCGGCACGCGCAGATACGCTGGGAACGGCCATCACACGCAGAGAGGGGCTCTTATCCCGTCCGGCTCGGTCTCGGCACTTCGCTCCCTGTAATTACTTAAGTGCAGGTGCAGAGCCCTCACCTGTCGCCTGAGTCCCATTAACCCTTCCAGGGCTGCACTGGAGAGCGAGATCCTCTTCACGGTGACGGCTCTTTGGACATAGCGTCCAGCATGTGCGGGGTTAATGCAGGTGCACCACGCCGCAGTGCACTCACTTTGTGTTTAGTTACACAATCGTGGACTTAACCAAACACAGCGAACAATCGAGCCGTAATCCGAAGGGTCGGGCGCTCTTTCCTTACAGCTGAATCCAACTTCAGAACGGTGACGACGCGAAGGCAACGGAGTGGAAGGCATTACGCGCATCATTAGAGAGGGCAAAAACCCCTTCTGGGGTAACTTCGCCCTGCCCTGATTAACAAAGGGGTACAGGAGTTGGAGATCGGGGGTATCCGGGATAGGACTATCTAACTCGGCTAGTTAGAGGATCGCGGTTAGTAGTGCTGGTTAGTTTAGGGTAGCCGGGATAGGACTCACCGGCACGGCTAGTTAAAGAATCACGGTTAGTAGTCCTCGTTAGTTCAGGGTAGCCAGGATAGGACTCTCTGACTCGCTAGTTAGGGTAATCAGTCAGTTAGTTAGAGGATTAGGGTTAGCAGGGCTACTTAGGAGGTCAGGGTAACAGGGGTAGGATTATGGGATTTGGTTAGTTAGGGGTTTGGGGGTTAATTTAGCAGTATTAGGGTAATTAGACTCGGCTGGTTAGGGGATTAGGAAGGTGAGGGTAATCAGAGTCGGCTAGTTAGGGGATTAGGGATAGCAGGGCTCGGGTAATTAGACTCAGATAGGGGATCAGGGTAAGCATTCGGGTATTGATGGATGTCTCCTAGTTAATGAGGATTAGTTACCATGGGTGGTAGGTTAGCAGGTCAGTGTTTAGTAAATTGGGGTTAGAGTTTAGATGAAGTTATGATTGTTAGAAAACCCCGCTGATTTACCCCTTGGCTGCCAGCTGCCAGCCGTCCCCAAACACTGAAAAGGTTAATTCCATTATAATTAAAATGAAATCGTGCCATTAGCTGCCTCACATCTGCCAAATTACTAAACCCAGATCTCTCGTTTAATTTTCTTTTAATATTTCAACAACGTGATTTAATATTAACAGCAGTTTAATCCCCGGCTCTCCCAGACGCCGGCGCGGCAGCAACGCATTTCATTATCATCGGAGCCGCTGCTTTTACATCCTTTCTCTTCTTAGATGATCTTGTAAGTTTGCTCACGATGAGCACCGACGTTAAAATAAGTCAATAAAAAGTCCCCCAAAACGGTCACCTAATAAACGTTCATTTACCGAGGAGCGCACCTTAATTCTGGGAATAATCCACATTCCGTGAATTCGAATTCACAGGGAACTAAATACAGTATCACGGATTATCAGCCGTATAATGGGGTGAAAAACCAGAGATTCAATACACTAAATACATTTCATTTATAGAATTTATTTTTCTAAATATATGTAGAATTTATATCAATATAAATATAATATAAATGATATTTCTAGATATTCAAAATGTATTTATATAAATAAAATAAAAAATAATAATATGAATATAATCAGTTTATTAATATTCTCTGTGAGCGTTAAATAGGAGAATTGAAAATAATACAAATTTTGTTACAAAAATAAAATAAAATCACATTTTCTTGTAAACAAAAATAAAATTCAAAATCTTCTCACTGAAACAATTTAAGAATAAAAATTCAGGGTAGAATTTACCTTAAAGCACCTGGATGTGGGGTAACTTCATGGCTGTGAGCCTCGTCGCAGCGCGCGTCCCGTCATCGGGGGCAGCAGGCTGCCGGGGGGGGTATCGGATATCGGATTACCTGTCGGCACGAGATACGGTTTCTAGGAGATAGCTGATAAATTATTCATCCTTCCAATGTTCTTGAGCCGTACAAGGGTCGCTCTCTACTTGTTTAAACCACTTTCATTGATATAGTTTTATTTCAGACACTGTCTTATTTGCCCCCCGATATCACCCCACACCCCGGGGGGGGCTTAATATTATACCCCCTAAAACAGAAGAAAAGGAATCGTTTTTACCAAAAGAATAGTAACAAGGAATTTGATATTTAGCATCTGATACCCCCCCCCCCCGGGTAATAATAATAATACCCCCCATTCCTCACTGTTGCTGTGTTACTCACCCAGGGTAAAGGACTGGCACATAAACTCGGGGTGTTTAGCGGTAATGAAATAATATTATACTAATATTAACTATGTGAGCGCCAGGGACCTGTCCCACTTGCTGTTCTTTACGTTCCTGAGGCTTTCACGCGAGGCGAATGCAGTCGTCGGCGCCGGCAGCCGGCTTTCCGAGTCAGTGGAGTCTTTCCACGCGATGCGGTCGGACACCAAGGTGAACCTTTCAGATTCATTCTAAACACCACTTTTACACAATTCCCGACAGCTTTAACGTTCAGCGGAAACAAGTAAAGCCGCGGTACCGGGGCCCGCGCCGCAGGTCACCGCCGTTCCAGCTGTAAGTCGAGTAACGGAGGAAAATAAACTGATTTCACGTAAAAGCGATCGATTACTCCAATTACAGAACGTCTACTCACAACGTCTGGTCACCAGTGGAGCTCCTTGTAGGTTGGGTCGAGTTAATGGTGGAGTCTGTCGGTGGAGTTGGTTGTGAGAGTCAGGGTGTGAGTCCTACCAATAGTTGAGTCTCTCGGGTGAGTTTTCAGTTGAGTCTCTCGGTGAGTTTTCAGTTGAGTCTCTCGGGTGAGTTTTCAGTTGAGTCTCTCGGTTGAGTTTTCAGTTGAGTCTCTCGAGTGCAGTTGAGTCATCAGTTGAGTCTCTCGGGTGAGTTTTCAGTTGAGTCTCTCGGGTGAGTTTTCAGTTGAGTCTCTCTTTTTCAGTTGAGTCTCTCGGGTGAGTTTTTCAGGTGAGTCTCTCAGGTGAGTTTCTCAGGTGAGGAAGCTGTGTTGAGTTCTGAGTCCTGTCTGACCTTTACTCAACTCCGCTGCCAATTTGAATCAAGTCACAAAGTCGAGTTCACTTTAGTAAATGGACAACTAGCCCATGTCCAGCCTTTTCAATTAATTGCCCCGGGGCAACTCCAATGTCAGCTCCTCAAACGCTAAACTTTGTGAACAGATCCCCCTGACACACCTGTTTGAAATCCCGGGGAGGAAGAAATGAAATGGACACAGGAGGCCGGGGAGATTAGTCCGGTTTGTGTCCGTGATCCGGCGGTCGGCGTGCGCTGGTTGGGAAGGTCACCAAAGGGTTACACAGACTGTAACCCTTATTGTAACAGCAGCCAATACATATAACGTGCCGGGGCCCCTGACTGTGCATACCCAATATCACAAATGTCTTAGCTTTAGGGGGTCAGTTAGAGGCAGTTATTTGTGTAACTGAGGGGGGCATTTAGAAGAATAATGGGGTTTATTTACCCCGTATAATTTATAAAGCCGTTTCCTGCTGTTTCTATACACATTATCGGGGGTTTTAGGGCTGCAGAACCCTGCGATCCCCTCATACCCAGCAAACACTCTGACCTCCTAGAAAAGAGGGGCATCGGGGAGGAAAGAGGGGGCATCAGGGAGGAAAAAGGGGCATCAGGGCTATGGGACAGGGACTAAACAGACCAAACAGGGACACTTAGCAGGCATTCATGCTGTGTGTACCCGTGTCAGTGTCAGTGTCAGTGTGTGGCTCCTGGTGCAGCAGTAATAATGTGGCCCCCGGAGCCCCAGTCCCGGACCAGGCGGAACGTTTCTACTCTAGGAACGCTTGTGTCGCGGCCAGGCGGGGACTTAAGCTGTTGCGCTGGTTGGCGTCCGGTCACCGAGATGGAGGTTCGGGGTAAAGCGGGGCAGGAGATGAGTCTGGCTGCCCTCCGCCTCACAGACCCCTACATCAGGAGCATCGTGGACCTGACCAGCCAGGTGGCTTTATACAGCTACTGCCCCAGCACCGGCCAATGGGTGAGCGGGACAGAGGGGCAGGGAGCCGGGGCACCAGAGGGGCAGGGAGCCGGGGCACGGGAAGGTAGGGGCACAGAGCGGGCACGAAAGGGGATACTGGGATAGTGAGTGGGGGCAGAGGGGCACGGAGTGGGTACTGGAATAGTGAGTGGGGGCAGAGGGGCACGGCGTGGGTACTGGAATAGTGAGTGGGGCAGAGGGCACGGAGTGGGTACTGGAATAGTGAGTGGGGCAGAGGGGCACAGGGTGGGCACGGAGTGGGTACTGGGATAGTGAGTGTGGGCAGAGGGGCACAGAGTGGGTACTGGAATAGTGAGTGGGGCAGAGCCGCCAACATGTGTGTGTGTGGCACGGAAGTGGGGTAACTGGGATAGTGAATGGTAGGGCAGAGGGGCACGGAGTGGGTACTGGGATCATGAGTAGGTACATGGGAAGGGAGGGGGTGTGGTGGAGCACGGAGTGGGTACTGGGGTAAGATGTTGGTACAGGAGGGGCAGGGAAGGGTACCGGGTGGCATAGAGTGGGCACAGGGCAACTCGACTATGAGACTCATGGGGAGGGGTAAGAAGACAGTTTGACTCCAGGCTCTGAGGGGCTGGCAGGGTGAGTGGGGTCTGTCCACCCATTAATATGTTGTAACCTACAAGCGGTGAGCAGAGGGTACTTTGGGGTTCCCGGGTTCGGTATTGGGGGTAGCCGACTGCCCCTCCTCCCGCGTGTCTGATAATAAACCGCCTGCCAAATGTAAATGATTTTTTCTTCATTTTTAAATAAATGTGGAATTTCTGTAATTCTATTCTTCTAGTTTTCATAATTGTATTTTTTTATGTTTAGGAGAAGACGGATGTGGAGGGCACTTTATTCGTTTACACCCGGTACGTGCGGGGGAGGGGGTTCTCCGAGTTACCTCTTAGAAATGTATATTAAAGATATCAGCAAAAAAAATGATTTCTACTATTTCCCAGTTTTTTTGTTTTCTTTTTAAGGTTTTAATGACTCGCTGTAAAAACCCATAGCGTTGATTTATTTATTTTTTCCCTAAATTTTCTGAACCGCAGCCCGGTTTTCACCGTTTTATATAAATTTTCCCGATAAAATGCTTTCGGGGGGGTCTGTTGGGTTTCTGCGTCTCGCTGCTCTGAACGGCCGAGAGCTCCAGGCGGGGAGAGATGCCAGAGCCGATTTATCGCGAGCCGCCGAGCCGGCACTAACCGAGTCATCGTCCGCGTGTGAGCCCGGCGTGCTCCGGTCTATGCGTTGGCCGCACGTGGAATATTCCGGGTCACGTATGTAGAGTTTCTCTGTGCAAACTGCCCTTGATGTGGTTAGAAATGACGTGTATTTGCCCCATCGAATAAGATAACCCTCTTTGTTACTGCACCCTGTGATGTCGACCGGCAGCGATGTCCCCGACAGACCTGAGCTGTTCTTAGTTGCAGGTCGTGCGCGTGTTGTGGTCATGGAACCACACCGTGTACTGAAGGGCTTCACGTGTTACATATGTGATGCTGACCGCTGACTTCTACTTCCCTAATCTGATAGTTTTGTGGCCCCTTCCTTTTGCAGGTCGGCCTCCCCCTACCACGGGTTCACCATCATGAACCGGCTGAATATGAACAATTTGGTGGAGCCGGTCAACAAAGATCTGGAATTTCAGCTCCACGAGCCGTTCCTCCTGTACCGGAATTCCAGCTGTGAGTCCCGCGTGGGAATAATGCGTGGCGGTTAAATTTGTGCAATTTGCCTGAATTTTTATTATTTTCCTTGTTGTTACTCTGTGACGGGGTTCGCTCCGAGTCAGGCAGCCGTCAGCGCTGGTGATCCACCTCTGCCGCCGCACACCCTGACCATTACCCCCGGCTTTAGTCCCTATAGGGTTACGGGATTTATTCCTTGGTTCTGTGGTCAGAGGCCACCTTTCACAGATAATGGCACGAGGTCAGCCCACAGAGCTTACACTCTAGAGGCCGTTGGATGGGATGAGGCAGGTCCACGAGGCCGGATCGGAGGGAAGCCGCCTGGTGATCTGCGGAGTGTAGCGAAGACTCCAAGGGACATCTCATAACTGGTATCTGTGCCACAAAAGTCATCCGTCCAACGACGACATGACGAGGAGGACACGCCGGGGGCCGCTCCAGCATCTCCAGGGGCCAAACGTCTTTTCTCCGAGTGATTTCTGTCCTAGGGGCTGTCTGCGCGGAGGGTGGGCGCCACGGGCCGTGTCAGCGGTGCCTGGTCCCTTCCTACGGGTGGATGACCACGAGGAGATGCGACTTGAAATCCCGTGCGCTGCAGTTACTATGGCAACCGAGCCTCAGGCTAATTCTAGCCGGGAAGCTGGAAGTCGTGTGCGTCGTCCTCGCTGCCATCACACGTAGCTCTCGATTCGTGGCTCCGTTTAACCTCTTCTCTGCTGGGAGATTTTGTAACCTTCCATGCTCGTTTGTCGGGTTCAGGACGAGCTTTGAAGGTATTGCTGTTTGGAGCCGGAGTTGTCGGCCTCTGCCGGGCGTCCGATCGCGAGACGTGGAGGGAGTTGAGAAACGTATCTGTAGGTGGAAGACGGAATCCGCGTCCGTTCTGTATCCCGACGCCTCGCTTTAATGTCCGCCGAATGTATTCCCCGCCGCCGGGTTCTGGAGGCAGTAAATCGTTAGGAATCCGGTAACCTTTCCACGTGTAGACACGGCGCGTCCGCAGTCAGTGATGAGCGCGCCGTGTAGTCAACGTGGCCTTTTTAGTCCACGTGGCCTTTTTAGTCCTGGGTGTTAATGGTCATTTTATAGGGAATCTGCAATTCAATTCTTCTGGGCTTAGCGGGGGTTAAACAGAAACGGGGGCAACTAATTGGAATTCTGCAGCAGGCCGCAGAGTCTTTCTCCCCGCAGCGGTTTTAATCTCTCCGGGTCGTGAAATAATTCCTTCAGACGTCTCCTTACAATTTCCCGTCCATTTATAGAGTTTGGGTGGCTGCGGGGGGGTCCCAGGGCGGGGGTCCCGGCACGCGATCTACGGATATAAAACCTGAAACGCTGCTTCTTTATTATTTTCTGTTAATAAAAGCCATTAATGCAAAAAAAAGATGCTTCTCTCTCTCTGATTGGTGGAAGTGAGGATCGCCGGATCGCTGCTAGATCTCAATGCAGGTCCTCAGAGGTAGAAGCTCAGAATTGGCCCCAGGCGTGAGTTTGAGGGCAGATGCCTTCTGGGGCCGCTTACTCTCCGGACCCGCGTGCCGTTTAGTGATGTTCCGCCGGGATCTGGTTTTAGCTTTTTAACGCTTAATAAACTCGGTCCGACGTCTTTGGAGAAAATAAAACCTCGCTTTGTCCTGCGTGCCTGAAACGCGTTGTGTATCCAGACGGTTCCGTTTGCCGGGATTATTCATTCTGGAAAGTAAACGAAGGTTTTTGTCCAAATCCTGTGGGATCGGAATGTTTTTTTGGCCTCTCGGTGTAAAAGAACCATTTGTGCAGAGAATGAGGCAGAGAACGCTATCTGTCGGCCCTCGTGCCGGCCGTGCGGACATCGCGTCCGGCAGAACTCTGCGTTGGCTGAACATCCGCTCCCGAAATCTATCTGCTGCGTAGATGGATTGTGATCTGCCAAGTACGTTGTGTGGTATTCCGCGCAGGGAATCGCCTGCCGGCAGATACATACCCCTAGCGACTGCACCTTTTATGGGTGTTTTGAGACATAAAACCAGTAGCAGTTGTAGTGGGCCGCGCACCGGCGGTTTTGGATGTTTTTGGCCAATTTTGTTAAGGTTTGTGGGAATCTGAAATCGTGCGTCTCCCCCGAAGCCTTTTTAAACGATCTTCCTGAGGGCCGGCGGGTGCTGGGAGACCGACGTGGGTCTGGAGCGCG
>VKOC01020582.1:0-14689 GCA_009364415.1 Spea multiplicata
GTATATAGTGATAGGGGTTATGCTACATTTTTGGCAATGTCTGGCTCAATGTATAGTGATAGGTGTTATGCTGTACCCCTGTCAATGGTATGCAGTTTTTCCCAATAAAAAAAATAGTAATATATATATTGATCCTTTATGCAGCCCGGAGCCCCCGCTCATGATTCGCTCATAATTAATTTTGGGGGTGAGAATTTCACTTTTAGAATAGACCATGGAGTCAAAAGGGTTGGAAATTTTTTTCAGCTCCACCAACCTTATATGGACTGTAGAAGCATATTGTGCGCACAAAATTTTGGCTCCGGGAAATATTTTGCACAACAGAAATTTTCTGCGCACATCACCCAAGAAAAATTAGAGGGAACATTGGTTATGGCTGAGGGAATGATTTGGGTTCTGGTGTGTGGGTTGTTTCGGGGTTGTTTGAGGTGTGCCCTAACCCTTCCTTGTTTTGCTTACATTTCATGGTCCTGCTTCCTGGTGTGGATCATTGGTCATTCTCGTACTGGACCCAACGGTCTGCAGTTGGGCTTTCCCAGGGACCAGGTTGATGTGAAATGGTTTGGGGTGCAGGGTATGTTGCAGTATGGGGTTTTGTCTTAAGTTCTTGTTGGGGTAGCCCATCTGGCTTAAGGTGTCAAGGGATGGGCTTTTGGCAGAAGTTAACCAGGTATCTAGGGGGTTAATGCTGCTGGGAGAGCATTTGGTGGTACTTGTGGTGAGAGGTTTCCTGGCAGGTGGAGCTTGAAACCTCAGGTCTGGGTTTAGGCATCCTGGTATGTTCTTCCCTGTGTGGTGTGGTACCTGGATAACTTGGTAAGCTTGGGGGGTTATCGTTATGTTAAATGGTTAATGTTAATTATTTATGTTTATTGGTTTCAGTGTGTTGGTCATTGTCCTGTTAATGCACCTATTTTGGTTTACGACTGCGTGGCAAAGGCTAACAGTAAAATAAAATGACTCTGGCCTTTTTTTTTGGAAGCTTTTCAAATACTTTTTATTACAGTTTAATAAAATACAAAAGTAAATGTAACTTTAACATCAAACATATGAGATTGTCAAATAGTATCGCACATACAATATACAGTGTACAATAATAATTCAAAATTGAAACCATAAAATTGGGGAAACAGTAATTACAACAATTACTAGAAGGAGAAAAAAAAAAACAACAAAAAACAAGGGGAAAACAACAGGGGGGGGGGTGGAATTGTAAAATATTAAATTCTTCAATTCCAGAAGTCTCTGTCTTCGCTTTAACCAAAGTTATCTCGCTATATAAAAAATACATATGGATGAAAAATCAAGAAGAAGTGTGCAGAAATGTAAAATTAAAAAAAATTAATAATCTAAAGGAACAAAAAAGATAAACTAAAGTAAAAATTTATTTCTAATTTTTCTCTTCCCATTAGTCACAAAAAAATAAAAGTTGTGTTTTAAAAGCTGAGGGTAGACTTCCGGGGGCGGGCCCTACGATGATGGGCGCTTTCATGTTGAGCTCCCCGAGCAGGGTGCCGTTAGTCGGGTTCCGTAGGGTCCTGATTGGGGCTCCCCAGCCTCGCATACCCTGTGTGTGCGGCGGGATAAGGTGGTGGACAAGTCCCCGGCATCGCCTGGAAGAAGGCCCGATCGCGACCGCTAGAGCGGGGCCTTGACCCTTCGGCATCGCCTCCTCGCGGTCCCCGTGGTCGCCCGCTGCTTTTTCCACCCCTGTCCCGGTGTGGAGTGCCGCACCGCATTGTCTGTCCGGCGGCCCCTTCAGACTGTCGCCTGTCCGTGCCGCACGCGGGCTGATCGCGGCCTCCGCTTACCTGCCCTGCCCCTCCATGCCGTCACCGGCGTCCTACTCCTGCTCCATCGCTGGCTGTATGCTGCTGGACTTCCTCTGTCTCTGGAGCGGACTGGATCGGCCGTGTGAGAGGAGTCTGCAGGAGCAGCCACATAGCCCTCGATTTATTTGATCATATATATATCTACACTTTTTTTTTTTTTCTTTATTTGTCAGCTGGCAAACAAACACCCTAATACTCCTTTTGACTGCTACATCAGCCTGATTTTTTACACGTTACAAACTTTATTGATTACTTGCCTGCTTGTAGCAATGTAATCTTGCTTGATACCATTCGTTGCCCTTGAATCATTTATCTCTTGGAGAGCGTCCTTGCACTTTTTATTTGGTTTAACTGTACCACGGTATAGATACGTTTATTGCCATGCCGCAGAAGAAGCTGACAGGAAAAGCTAGTCAAAAATCTCGTCGGGAGTGCCCTAGCTCGAAATCGAAGCCGCGGGAGGCCTCCCAAGATACCTCACCGCCACAGTCCCCTACTTTGGAAGATGGGGTCCCGACGCTCTCGCCTCCTCCTTCCGCCATGGCATCGGAGACAGCCGCGGAGGTGGCAAAGGTTTTTTGGCCCTTGTTTGACTCTAGGTTTCAGGAGGCCAAAATTACAGCACTCGAGCAAAGACTCAGTGACCACGAAGATACGATCCAACAGACCCGGACAAGCTCTGATCATACAGCTACTCTTGTCCAGGCTCTGCAGGACAAGTTCGAGGATTTGGAGAACAGGAGCCGGCGAAATAATCTGAGCTTTATAAACGTTCCGGAGACGATTAAGTCCAATCAATTGCTGCTGACCCTGCAGGAGTGGTTGACGGCCTCCCTGGGTCTTCCCTACTCTACAGACAATCCACTACTCATAGAGAGGGCCCACAGAGTGGGTTCGGACCGCAGGGATCCCAACTCCAAACCTAGGCCAGTGATAATCCGCCTGCTCAACTTTCAGGATAAAGAAAGCATCCTGCAAAAGTACAGGAAACTCCCGGAACTTCTCTTGGATTCCAATAGAGTTCTTATTTTCCAGGATTACTCTGCTCTGATGACTGCGAAGCGCAAGGAATTCACCCCCGTATGGCGGCAACTTTTTCACAACAACATCAGGTTCGCCCTGCTATATCCTGCTAAGCTGCGGATTGTACATGACGGGTGCTCCAACTTTTTCTCCACTCCTGCCAAGGCTGCATCTTTCATGGCTCAACTGAACCTTTCTCGTGAACCAGGAGCACCCTGACCTGTCGTGTCCGGTGTTGTTACTTGCTCCTGCTTGTCTGCTCCTGCCGAGATCCTCCCTTCATGGGCGACGCTCTGTTTACTTAATGTCTCTCTCGGAGACTCACCTCGTTCATGGTTATGTGTGTTCTTTTTTGTTTGTTTATTTTTTTTCTTCTGGTTTTTGTTTTACTGTTATTTGGGTCATGGCTCCTCGATGCTTAGATGCTTGGCTGTCGTCGCAGTCTCACTCTGTTCTGGGACACCCCATCTGGCGCTGGGACCGGGGGGCCCCCATATATTTGATAGTCGCGCATATTGTTCCTTTTTCAAACGGGGTATTGGCTAGTTCATTATTTGCCACGCTCATTAGCCTGGGTACGTCCACACGCCCTCAGGCGCTGAATTTCTGTTCATGGAATGTCAACGGTTTAAATACCCCGGTAAAGCGCAAATTGGTAGCCACTCATTTACAGAGGTTACGAGCCCACGTGGCTTTCCTCCAGGAAACTCACTGGAAAGATGTTGAGGGTCACACTCTTAAGGCTCCTTGGATTGGTGAATGTATCTCGGCTTCTTATAAATCAAAATCTAGGGGGTAGCTATTTTGTTGCACAAATCACTAGATTTTACCAAGCATTCCACGGTGCTTGATCCGCATGGGACATCAATAACATCAAATCAACTACTGTTGATTTTTCTGATGTTATCTTACTGGATGTTACGATTGAACGCAAACGCTTGCTTGGCCTAGGCCGCATCCCTCGTTCGCTCCACAGAGTGGGGCAAGGATAGTGGTGAAGCCGGCGGCAATCGTCAGCCACCCTGTACCGCTGCTGTATCCTTTCACCCTCAGCACTCGGGAAGACGGGTTACAGGGTTCGTGTGGAAGCAGATGCACCTAGATTGCTGAACGATTATTGCTTTAATTTTTACGATGTGCGATAGGACAAAATTACACAAATAGAGGTTTGTCAACCGACTGAATGTTAATTTATAAAATTATGGCCACAATTTTAGCTAACAGAACTAAAACTAATGTAGAAGATTTGTTGAGATGAGGTCAATGGCTCAGTCCCGCTGTGTTTCTTGGCTTCATGACAAGCTCCAGGAGGTGCCTGCTGCATTTTCATCTTCTCGAGAGTCTCTTCAGGCAGTCCGCTCCAGCACCAGGTCAAGCCCTGTCTGAATCCAGATCCGGATCCTGTTCCGGTGTCCCATTACAGCCGCACTGTGTCGCAGAACTTCAGACAGGCTTTTCTGCTGGACCTGGACCTACTGCAGAGGTGCCAGAGATGAATCACGGAGGTCCAGCAGAAAACCCTGTCTGAAGTCCCACGACAGTGTCACTTAAGTGTGCCAGGCCTCGGGTAAGCAGGTCAGGTAGGAGCCCTGTTGCAGGGGATATCAGAGGCTCAGTTTGTACCCCACGATGCATTATTACCAGAAGCAAGGTACAGATAGGTGAAATGAAACACACCACAGGCTGAGTAGTAATACAATATGGTCTGTATTGGAGAAGAGGGAAAGACCGGCAAGTACAGGCTGTAAGTCTCTTGCCAGGGTGCTGTGGCTGGAATATTACCGCAGCAGGAACACGGATGGGGGACAGGTGCCTCGTACTCGGATAGGGGGCGGGCATCTCAGGCACACGGCTGGAAGGTCCTCGGACAGGGCACTGGACACACAGCAGGGATCCCTCAGTCAAGGCACACGGCAGGAAGCCCTCAGGCAGGGCACACGCTCAGGCAGAGCAGACATAGTTAGGCAGGTCCAGGCCCCTATCTGAAAATAGGCTCAGTCACTGCCAGGGAAGCCCAGGGGCTGGTGGAACATCGAAGCTTCCCGATTCGCAGCTGCCAATAGGTCCACCATCAAAAACTCAGGCTCAGGGAGCTTCCTTTCTGACATCATGCCCATAGCTAATTGGTCGAGGGAATCTATGTTTCGGATCTTTTATTTTTGTCCTAATCCGCATGCTTCCTTTGCACTGCTTCGAGGGCATTAAAAGTACAAAATATGAAGCCTCCTGTCTTGTTATAAAATTAGGAATTAATCTAGCCTTGGTGTAGAATTAATCTAAAATTTAATTTAGATTACCCTTCCTTGTTTATTGTTTCCTTACCGTATTGTGTTATATTTGTATGTTTTCGTTCAGATTGCCAAGGTTGTTTATTCTAATCTGTAGTTCAGTTTATGTACATTCCCAGGTATTCTTTAACCCCTTCAGGACCGGGACTTTTAAGCTAGGGTGTCGCTTAAAGGACCAGAGCCGTTTTTGTGTTTTTGCCATGTCTGTCTTCAACTGTAATTTCTCTCTTATCAATAGGTGCACCCACACAAATCATATATTGTTTTTTTCAGCACAAGTAGGGCTTTCATTTGATACCATATTAAGCTGGGTAGTACATTGTTTTATTTGAAAAAAACTGGGAAAAGTGGGGAAAAAATGAAAAAAAACGCATTTTTTACAGTTTTGTATACATACAAATTGTACACACATTGAACCAATGGGAAAAAACTATCCCAAATATATTCATTAACTTGTCCTGATTTGTAAACCACCCAACATGGCCAGAATTTTTATCTATTTTGACCGGTATAGGGCAAATATTGTAAGGCATGCATCACGTTTTTGAAATGTAATTTTTTTCAAATTTGGCATCATAGTCTAATAACTGCAATAGTCGTCACAGATACTGATTATCCCCCCAAAATTATATGTTTATGAACAGTAGATAAGTCAAGGTGTACAACTAGGGTAATTTTGACACTTTTCAAACAGGGATTTTATCGCCAATTGCTGCCAAATTTTGAGGTATTTTTATATTTTTTTGTTTTTTTTGCATATGTTGCAATGTTGCTTTAGATTTTATATTATATTTTGTATAGAATATGTGCAACTGCAGAAAAAAACACCAAACTGTGTTCACCAACATCCCCCGGTTCCAACAAGGCCTCACATGCATGGTTCATGCATTTTTTGAGGAAGCTATGAGGGCAAAACTAGAACATATGCATTTTCGTTTTCACATTTGGAATTTTCAGAAATTGGTTTCCTGGGCCCATATCCCATTTGGGACATTTTGGAAGCCCCCCACTGTAAATTACCCCATAAAAGTATATATTTATGAACAGTAGACAAGTCAAGGTGTTCAACTAGGGTAGTTTTGACAGTTTTCAGCTAGCCATTTCTTCACCGATGTCTGCCAAAGTTTACGGAAAATTTATTTTATTGCGTTTTTAACAAATACATTTCAATGTTAAAATGTATTTCTTGCACAGAATATGTGCAACAGTGGAAGAAAGCACCACATTTTGTTCACCAACATCCCCCGGTTCCAACAAGGCCTCACATGCATGGTTCATGCATTTTTTGAGGAAGCTATGAGGGCAAAACTAGAACATGCGCATTTTAGTTTTCACATTTGGAATTTTCAGAAATTGGTTTACTGGGCCCATATCCCATTTGGGACATTTTGGAAGCCCCCCACTGTAAATTACCCCATAAAAGTATATATTTATGAACAGTAGACAAGTCAAGGTGTTCAACTAGGGTACTTTTGACAGTTTTCAGCCAGCCATTTCTTCACTGATGTCTGCCAAACTTCACAGGGAAATTATTTTATTGCGTTTTTAACGCATATATTTCAATGTTGCACTGAATTTCTTGCACACCATAAGTGCAACAGTGGAAGAAAACACCATATTTTGTTCACCAAGATCCCCCGATTCCAACAAGGCCTCACATGCATGGTTCATGCATTTTTTGAGGAAGCTATGAGGGCAAAACTGGAACATGCGCATTTACATTTTTTTAAATATTTTTTTTATCAGATTGCTTGTAAGTGACAGGTTTAGGCCGCTGACATCAATCAGGGAGACCGATCAATAATCAGCGACTTAAAATGTCACAGACAAGTGATCAGGTAATAATTATGATTTTTTTCATTTATTAATAATTTGTGTTTTTTCATAATTACCCTAGATGACCCCTCTCTCTTTGTAGAGCAGGGTCATCCGTGGGCTGCCATAATGATCCGATCACTCCTATTGGCCAGGAGCGATCTGATCAGCCCAGCATTTGACCTGGAAGCACCCTGGACTTTCAGGTCAGTGCTGTTATTTTTTTTTATTATTATTATTATTTTATTTTTTTTTTAATTTATTTTTTAATTTTTATTTTTTATTTTTAACTCTTTCAATGCTGATGCTCCATTGAAGCACAGCATTGATTGATATTTAGTCCCCACAAGCTTGTGGGGACTAATATTAACCCCTGCAATGCTGCGATGGGGGTCATAAACAATCGCAGCATTGAAGGGGTTAATTGAGGAAGAGGGGGGGTGGGGGGGCTGGTCTCCACACTCATGTGGAGACCAAAGAGCCCTGTCTCCCTGTCCCTGAAGCTGCCTCTGGCAGCTGGGACACAATCTCCAATAGACTGGAGATTGTAGGAGAGGAGTCTCTCTGATCAGCCCTACAGGGCTGATCAGAGGACTTCTGGGGGTTCGTTTTTGCTGCTGGAGGTCTGTCTGGGCTTCCATCCTTGACCCTTGACCCTATGTAACAAAAGCTCAGGGAGAAAAAAATAATCTAGTCTAGAAAAGGAGACATGAGGATGTGAGTAAAACGTAAATTCCCTGTCTACGGGATGAGCATGTCGCCAGGTATCCATGAGATGAAATTAATCCAATAGGGACACCGAAAAGGAGTCGAGTAGGGCTAGAGTCTAAGTGTGAAGTGTCTAGACCTGGGTCAGCTGTAAGGTTTAAGTCTCCTCCCAGAATCATATTAGTAGCGGATAATTCCGTTAAGACAGTATATATTTGAGCCAGGAAGGAGTACTGGCCCGAGTTTAGAGCATATATATTGACTAAAGTAAAAGTGTCCCCCCTAACCGAAGTTTCAAGATTGTCATACCTCAGGGTCATACCTCTCTGCTTCCACAGAGAACGGCAATCGTGTTGTAAGAATGGATTTCTTGGTATAAAATGTAGAATAACATTTAGAATAGGTTTGTTAGTTACCGGGTCACACCAATTAGTTTCCTGTAAATAGATTATATCCGGACGAAGTTGATTAATATGGGTTATAATTTTCTTACGTTTTATAGGGGAGTTAAGTCCCTCTACATTCCAGGATATAAGCCGAAAAGAGTTGACAGTATCTACATTATCTGTGGGAGCGCTCATGTAAGACAAGAGGGGAAAAAAAAAAAACATAGTGTAAGAATATTCAAAAATAACTGCAAAAAATAAAATACCCGTATTGGGCTCGGATATAGCGCCGCACCCGAATATTAGGCCGCACCCGAAAAGTTAGGTGCTTTTTTAAAAGAAAAAAATTTCTTACTAAAAAAAAAAACATACGCTTACATATGCTGTCACTCTGCCCCCGCGAGATATGCTGCTACTCTGCCCTTCCCAGACATTCTGCCACTCTGCCCTCCCCAGATATGCTGCCACTCTGCCACCCCGAGATATGTTGCCACTCTATCCCCCCCTGAGATATGCACTCTGCCCCCAAGATGTGCCCCCCCCGAGACATGCTGCCACTCTACCCCCCCTGAGATATGCTGCCACTCTGCCCCCAAGAGGTCCCCCCCTAGACTTACCGGTGCAGACTCCCCGGGGTCTTGCAGGGCCGGCGGGGGACAGCTACGCAGTACGCGTACTCAACTTCCGGCTGCGGCGATACAAGCGTTAACAACCTCCGCTGCCGGCACGTCTGCACGATGTTGTTTAACTCCCGGCAAGGGAGATTGTTAAAGCACATCGTGCAGATGTGCCGGCAGCGGGGGCTGTTAACGCGCATCGCAGCTGCCGGTGAACTGTCTGAGCGTATCACAGAGTAGGATACAGGTCCCCTGCACTGCTGCGGGGGATCAGTATCCTAATCCCTCTGCCTGCCCGGCAGACCCCGAATATACCCCAAAGTGCGGCCTATATTCAAGCCAATACGGTATATGTTGCACTCACAAAGATTCCAAATTTTTCGTGCGTTTCAATTTCACTTTTTCACTTAGCTCTCACCTATGCCTGTCCTGTCCAACCAAGAAACTCGGTCCTCCGTTCCTGGGACCTTTTTCTGTCATTACTATGGCTGGTTCAGTGGCAGTTCGTCTTCCTCACACCTTTCGTATTCACCCTGTGTTTCGTGTGTCAGTAGTCAAACCATAGTTTCCTCCTACTCATCTCTCTCTGGACCCTGTACCTCCTCAACCCATTGAGGTGGCTGGCGAAACGGTATACAAGGTCGAACACATTCTTGACTCCCGGATCCGACATGGCTGTCTTGAATACCTCATCCACTGGAAAGGGTATGGGGTGGCGGATCGTTCCTGAGAACCAGTGGACAACATACACGCCCCTGCCAAACTCCATGCCTTCCATCGTCACCACCCTGACCACGCTCGCCTTGGGCTCCCCCGGAGGGCTCGTCTGGGGAGGGGGTCCTGTCAGGCGTGTATCTGCCGGCAACAGCCTGCTCCTGCTGCCTGCTTAAGACAGGGTTGGCGCAGGCGAACGGCAGGGTGTCCATCCGTTTCCCGGCGACGTCCTTCACGGGCTTCGTCCTCTGGAGCTCCCCTGCCCGTGTACCCACTGGGAGCAGGGTTCGTGGGAGACAAGGTAGCGGGAATGCCGAGAAGGGGGGCGGCGCTGCAGTATGCTGCTCCTACACCATCCCCCACAGCAGACTGTGGGGAAAGAGGCAAAGTAGGCGGGACAGAGGGATTTATAACAGGAAGGGTGGTGCTTCCAGCTCCCTCACACAATATTAGGAGGGGTTGTACAGTGGGCGGATCTGCTAGATCCCTATAAAACACCTGAACACCATCATGTCGGTGCTCAGATATTCTGAGATGTTCTGTGCACTACAGAGTATCCTCAGTTCTGTGCTCCTGTCCCTGCTGTGACCTTGCTTATTTGATTGCTCCCTGAACTTGACATCGGATTACCTACTGACCTTGCTTGCGGATTGCTGCCTGAAACTTGACCTTGGATAACCTACTGACCTTGCTTATTGTTTGCTGCCTGAACTTGACCTCAGATAACCTACTGACCTTGATTATTGGATTGTTACCTGGCTCTGACCTGGCAGTGACCTGGTGTTGTTGGACATTTCCTGTCACCCCTGCATATTGGGCTCCTCCTCCTTTCGCACCTGTGACGGGACCGACCTGTACCCCGACTGGGTACTCCCGCCTAACGTTGCTTCCTCCTGCCGGGACACCAACAAGTAACCCCTTCAGGGCTGGGCAGAACCAGCATTGTAGATAGAAGGAGGGACGTCGCTGCACCGAATCCGCATTGGCACTGTGGCTATCCGAAGCTTAGCTACACAGCGTGGCTACAGCCCACCCCAAACATCAGGCAACACTCATGTTGAGGTGAAAACAGGACTCATTTATTAAAGCCAAATACAGAGGTATATATACACAGAAGTAGAAAAGGGGCAATACAAATATCACATGATCTAATTACCATGGCAGGAAGGAAGTAATTAGATCAAATCCTGCAACACAATATCCGGGGGAAGGACAGGATGTCACGAGACATAAATAATTACATTAACTGGGGACGTAGACGCGGAATGACGATAGACATATAATTGGCTTAAGACAGACAATGGCCAGGACACAGGGATAACAGGAGCACACAGGATTAACAGCTACCTGTTATGTAATTGATAATTAGGTATGCAACAGTGACACCAAGTCACGCCTACAGGGGGTCTTAAGACAAGGGCTAACACACAATAATAGGGGAAACACTTCACACCTATACAATTAACAATGCTAAGACAATCAGCCTTCTTCCTACCACAGGATGTCCAGCAGACGTTACAGTTCTGAGACTCTGAGTGCTAAAACATGGGGAACATCAGCAGACTGAACCCCTGTATCCACACACAGAAGTCTCTACAAGGCCTGGCCTTGTAGAGGGAGGAGGCTGGCTCTCAGGCCTCTCCAGGGGCCCCAGTGATGGAGGGTTCTGTCACAGCACCACAGGTACAAAACGGTGCCTGTCAGTGCTTTACCACAATACAACCATGATAAGCCACAAAACGGGACTGACCCTACGGCGAGACTGCTCAATTCCCGCAGGAGACCTTGACCCTCTCCAAAACAACCTTGGAACTATCTCCGACCAGGCGATGATAAAACCTGGGAAAAGTGATTGTCAACAAATCACACTTGATATCTTTGATCAACTTCCAAATAGGCCTTTCACACACATCATTACCGCCTGCATGCATAAGTACCACATGGGTGAACTGTGCCACGATGCTTGGCAAACAATTTATGGATGCATACCTCCCAGCGCAAGCCCCTAAAACCCATCCATCTGACCTTAACGGACGCCGCTTCAAAACCCAACTGTCGCCCATGCGGCCCTGCGTGCAGCCCAAAGACAATCCAAGCGCCGCTAAACATTTCCTAAAATTAACCAGGTGGTAGTAGAAGCATTATTAAGCACTCATCTACAGACACCAGACAAGTCAGAAGGCTTGTTTTTTCCCTCAGAAATCTCATGGTGCTGCCACAACCACAAGGGATTCTGGGTAGGTACATGCAAATAAGGTTAACAATCTAAAATTAATCACAAACTGATATCTAGAGAGGGAAGTGCCATCTTCATGAAGCATCAGCGAACCGTCCATCCGTGGCCGCAAAACCAGAAACCGCTGTAAGCAAAACACTGGGCACAAATGGGAACTGGACAAAGAGAAAATGCAAATCTTCAGACCTTTTCCCTCCTTATCAGTCTTGGAACGCCTAATCACAATATACACAACATCATGACCCACGTTGACATCTTCTAACTGAAGGCTGTCTAAAGAGTGTACGTTAGCACCTATACAAATGGCTAATTTTGAATAACATCACCTCATAAGGAGACCATCCTGCAGCCGCTCAAAACGCTGCCCCAACAAAGCAAAAGTAACAGGCCTCCTGCTATCAGCATGCCTATGTGACCTACGATAACCTTTCAGAGCCTGTGAAATAAAAAAAATGCTTAGTGAGGTCCTCTTGCCACCTTAACCCCTTGACTGCTAACAACGGCATGGTGCCGTCGCTAGCAGTCCCAGTCAGGTGCTAACGACGGCACCATGCCGTCACTAGCACTCTCCTACCTTGATGGAGGTCTGTGGACCCCCATCACCACCTATCCCGGCGATCTGCCTTTCATATTGAAGGCCTTAACTGGGACCACCCGATCCGGCCGGTGACGTCGCGTGTAATGACGTGATGACGTCACCGCGCAACTTTATTGAAAACTGACAATTGTCAGTTTTCACGGTATGGGGGCATGCTGCTTAGATGCCTGTATCTCAGGCATCTAAGCAGCTACAGACCCCCAACATATACCGTTGGAAAGGTAATCGCCTCACCTTTCCAACGGTATAATGCTTGTAAAGAAAGAATAAAAAATATTATGTTAAAAAAATAAAAATGTACAAAAAAAGTTAAAAAAATTATTTGGGGGTCTCTAAAGGCAGATAAATAAAGATCAAAATTGCCTAGAGACCCCCAAATTAAATTATCTAAACATAAACTGGTTTAACTTTAAAAAAAAAAAAGTTTAAGTATTCTAGCTAAATGATCACTGTGGTAGCCAATGTTACCACAGTGATCATATAGCTATGAAAAAGTCGATACTAAATTTTAACCCCATGATCCCTTTGATCATGGGGTTAAATTTAGCCAATGGTAGAGGAAGGCAATTTTTGAAATCCTGATGAACTGCAAATATTATTAAAATCAGCCGTTTAGCCTGTAGTACGTAAGTTAACCATGTCATCCCTGGAGCCCCTTGCATTTTTACTGCAAAACTTATTTTTGCTGTAAAAGTGATTTTTTTTCTCCCTTTACGATCATTTCTTTGGGATTGTAAGGGGAAAGAATGGTGTGTGCTTCTGTGAGTGAATGTATGGAAAGTATGGTGTGTGCTTCTGCGAGTGAATGGAGATATGAAAAGCGTGTGAATGGTCAGTAAATAGGGTTGTAGCCTTGACGTGGCATTACTGCTCACGTAAGAAGTTAAATTATGGCACAAAAAGTACATATTTTCAAAAACTACACCCCTCGGCGCATCAAATGAGGGGCTGCATGTGTTTCTAGTACAAACCTGGAGTGAGCAAGACACAAATGAACATGTCGCTATGGTTAGAAAAAACATATTTTCTAGCCAAAGCGACATATTCCGTCATTCCGTCATGAACTCAACTTTTGTCCTAGAAATACATGTAACCCCTCATTTGAAGCTCCAAGGGGTGTAGTTTCTTGAAATGTGTACTTTATGTACCCTAATTTAACTCCCCAGATGTCTCGACAACTTCAGATATGGCAGATTGGAGAATCTTGTTAAAAAATTGTCTTAAAACATTTAGGGGTGATGGCTGCATTTAGACAGCTCTAGACAGCTGGGAAGTTTAATTATGGTACATAAAGTATATCTTTTCAGAAACTACACCCCTTGGCGGATGACACCCCTGGTACAAAAAGTATACATTTGCAGAAACTACACCCCTTGGCGCATCAAATGAGGGGCTGCATGTGTTTCTAGGACAAACCTGGAGTGCGCAGGCCAGGTCAGAACCAGAAGGACAGCATCAAAGCCGAATCGGAATCCAGGAGGAGAGTCAGAACAAGCCGCGTCAACACGAGCAGTGGAAAAGCCAAATCAGGAACCAAGCCAGGTCAGAACAGGTTAAGTGTGAACAGAATGCTGCTATTTTATTAGCTATATGCAACAATACAATAAATAAATACTTTAAAATAGGTTAAAAGATATAATGGAACATTTCAAATAATAAAATGAATTAAAACATTTTACATAAAATTACAATAAATACATAAAACCAGTCTTTGGGACGTTCAGTCCATTCCAAGTAAAATGTTCCACGTATTAAGACACCAAAGGCTCTTTGCTTTCATTGAACCCGTGTGTTTACAATCCTTTAAAAAGTGTGTGAACATGTTGCTTAAAGCCATCTTAAGACAAATGGAAGGCTCTATATATTTTCTTAAGTAATAAAATATTCCTGGTCTTCCAAGTTGCTTCTTTTATACAATTTATCATAATCCATAAAACACGCTACTGGTCAACTGTGGGACAATTAAAAAGGCTATATAAAACAACTGTATAGTTTAAAAACAGAAGGCCGCAAATCCATTTTAAAAGCGGCCCTGCCTTTTTCCATATGTCCTGTGCATACAAGCAGTTCCAAAATATATGCACTGCCTCATCTTGTGTACACTGATCTCTGGGGCACTTAGTGGTGGTACTAAGACCTCTCCTGTGCTGAAATTGCCTAGTAGGCAAACATTTGTGTACTACCTGCCATGCAAGATCTCTCTGAGAGTTGGCTAGAAAGTGGCGACACACATTCTGCCAAACTCTTCTGGACTCTATGAGAGTATTGTGCCATCTGCTAAGTTTGTTCCTTTGATAATATAACAGCAGTCAATGTCTTTGGATTTGATAAAATATCTGGGCTACAATGTTGGAGGCAGTGGCGGAACTACCGGGGTCGCAGGGGTCGCGACTGCGACCGGGCCCTGGAGTTCTGCCAGTCAGGGGGGCCCAAGGGGTGCCGAGCGGTTGCTGAAAACGACCGCTCGGCAAC
>VKOC01020583.1:0-23316 GCA_009364415.1 Spea multiplicata
AACACGTGAGCTGTCTTCTTATCTCTCTGTGACCATTATCCTTCTTTCAATAAATAGCAACTACTGTGTATCATAATTTCCTTGCTGTATTTTAGAAAATATGGTCCAATATGTTACATTCACACCAAATTTATAATTTTGTAGTATGAAAAACACATAATTCTTAAATACCACACATATCAAAACCCATACTTCCTTATATGACTGTGGGCCACAACATCATGTAAAGGGCTGGGATCAACTCAGAGGGCACCGGTATAGTTGTCAGCCACCAAGTTCCATGCGCCTACTCTAGACTGCTTCCGCTGTGCGCCTACCCTAGACTGCTTCCTCTGTGCTGGTCCGCATCCCCAGCCTTGGGTATGAATGAATGTATGTTGTATTTGGCGGCATGATTGAGCTGCAACTGGCGGGGGACATGTCCTACTGCGTGATGGCCCCTTCTCATTTGGTGGAGAGGCTAGTACAGCTGTAGAAGAGGTGTTCATGGCAATCTAGAGTGACAGAAGGTGGAGGAGTCTTGCATCTACTTCCATTTATAAAACCAGTTCATCCTTCATTCCTTGCACAAATGTTGCCATGCTGTGATGTTTGTTCCTAAACAATCACGATTCCCCTTATGTCCTTGGTACAGCTCCTTACAGAGCTTGAAGCTGGTTGACCTCCCAGCTTTTGTCTGTTGGCTTGCTACCAGGATTTTCCTAATTGTCTCCTGCTCCAAGACCTCAGCTTGTTAACCCTTTGTGATCCTGTGCTGCCTCCCTTTGAACAACAATAATTTTCTATAATTTATACAATTTAACACATAGGTGTAACTAGAAACCACATGACCCCATTGTAAAAATTGCCCCGCTCCTGTCTTCACAAGCAACATGTCCTACAGTGCCACCTTTTCCCCCAAACAGTTGTGAGTGTCCCATTTGACCCCAAACAGCTTGTCATCTTTGCCTCCAACAGTTTGTATGTTTTATCCTTGCCCCAAAAAGCTCACATGTGCCATCTTTTCCCCAAACAGCAAGTCTGTGCCATTTTTGCCCCAAACAACTTTTCTGTGCCCACAGCTTGCCCGTGCCATCTTTTGCCCCAAAACTGCATGCATGTACTGTCATTGTCCCCAAAGATGTCACCAGTGCCCCCAAACAGCCTGCCAGGGCCATTCTTGTCCCAAAACAGCTTGAATGTGCCATCTTTGCCCCCAAATATCTTGTCAGTGTCCCAGATTGTCAGTGTCCCCAAACAGCCTACATGTTGCATCATACACATCCATGCTCACACACACAAATGCCTACACAAGTGCATAGTACACATACATAATCATGCTCACATACACTTACACATTCATTTTCACACTCACTTAAAAATAAATTCTCATTTTCACATATATTCATATATACTCTCTCCCTTATTCTCCAATTTATATCTCACTCCCTCCCTCTCACATCCCTTACCTGCTGGAGCTGTTTTTCAGGGGTTCGGTCCCTTACTTTGAGTGAAGGGAAATTTTAATGCTTCAGCATACCAAGACATTTTGGAAAATGCTATGATTCCAACTTTGTGGGAACAGTTTGGGGAAGTTATTCCATCATGCGTGTTCTCCAGTGCACAAAGCAAGGTCCATAAAGACATGAGTTGGATGAGTTAAGCATGGAAGAACTTGACCCGCCGCACAGTGCCCTGACCTCAACCTCATTGAACACCTTTGGGATGAGCTACAACAGAGACTGCGAGCCAGGCCTTCTCGTCCAACCTCACAAATGCTTTTTTGGATGAATGGGCAAAAATCCCCACAGAAACAATCCTAAATCTTGTGGAAAGCTTTCACAAAAGAGTGGAAGCTGTTATGGCTGCAAAGGGGAGAGGGCATCAAGACATTAAAGTCAATGTATTTAAAGTGCAATGTCATAAAAGTCCCTATTGGTCTAATGGTCAGGTGTCCAAATACTTTTGTCTATATAGAGTATTTGCTCCTGACTGGGGCTGAATAGGTGAATGGGAGAACACACAGAAGCCAGAAGAATAGACAAAAATCATAATGGAAGGAATGGGGGACAGTGAGAAAGTAAGACAAGGGTGGGGAATGGCAAAATAGAAGGAACACGGAGGGAAACATACATTAAAACATAGTTGTTGGGGCATGGCAGTGGGGGATGGGTGATACTGGGCACTAATATTACTGATGGAACCTCTGTCTTTGACTCTTTAGTACATTTCCCAAAACATGCTAATATCATTCTGGCAAATTAAGAATCTTACAGTTGGGATCATTTAGCGATTCATAAATGTCCTAAAGGGACAACAAATTATTCCTAATTAAGACTCCTTTAAGATAATATTAGGGGAACCTATAACTTTAATATAATTCATCACACATCTTAAATGACATATCTATACCACAATAAAAAATGAGTTTAAGTCACTTCTTACCTGCAACTTGTAGCATGGGCTATGCTAGGATGATTACTTTTTTGTGTACATTTACTCTAGTACACATTTCTCTTTGTTTATTTTCCACTGAATTTGCCATTGCATATTAACATTTCAATAGTATCATCAGCAACTATGTGGGTTGTGCTACAACTGCCTACTGTTTAACAAATAAAGATTATTTGGCTTTACCCTTAAACCCTTCACTACCTTATTTATACCAACAGTCAACACAAAACATTATAATGTATTTATTTTTTTGAGCACTATGATATAAAAAGGGTTTATGGTAACCATAAGGTACATCACTTTATTAATGTCTCCAAAATCTATGATTTATTAAGTATTATTTAATCCATGATATAATAGTAATTGAAGTTAATGAAGGTGCTATGAAGAAGTGAACATTTCAATCAATCCTGATGCCAATGGTATTTATGCAATATAGTAGTTTACACTAGTTGTCCTATTCTCAAGAAACAGTGTTTCATCGGGTGACTGATGAGGCACATTGATTCTGATTTGGTTACACAACCCACTTCTTTGCTACAGGAGTCTACTATAGGGCTAAATTCCATTGATAATCCTAGTATGCCTAATAGTTACTCCAGTACATTAATGTAAAACTTCATCAATGCCAAAGCTACCCAAGGACAGGTCCAGGGTATTTTTCAATAAGCAGTTGTAACGGAACCTGGTCCCTTTACCATGTCATTGTCATGTTATTATATTATGTATCACAATTATAATGCATTATTGTAGCATGTTTGCAGTTGTGTTGCTTGTTACAATAGCCATCCATCACATTCCTGTGAGTCACTCTAGTGAACCCACCCACTTTAACCAACCCAAATCATAGGCACCTTTCTGAATGGTCCCTGTGTCTCTCCTTCTCCAGGTGTCACAAATAATGATGTAATAATTGACCAAGTAGAAACCTGAGGGTCAGAGCTGGACTAGAAATTAAAATCATGTCTGGGAAGACATGTAAAGCTTTAGCTGGATACATGCCATAGTGCACTCTCTCTCTTGCAACTTTTGGCCATGTGTACCTAGCCTGTGACTGCACATTAAAGACCGGATCTGCTGTGTGAGCAGCAAGCATGGTATGTGAGGTTGTGCGATTGGGCCCTGGCCCACTGGGAATTTGCCCGATTTACTTGATGGCTAGTTTGGGTCTGCTTTACGTGCATTGATGTCCTAACTTGATTTAGCAATGTTAAACATAATTAATGGCTTAGAAATACATTACAGGTGTTATAATCGTTAATTATATCTCAATTAAAATTATAACTATGAGAGATTTTATGGGCTATTAACAGTACTTGCAGCCTTATGAAGCATTAACATGCAAATTGCCTTTTGGCTAAGGTGTCATATGGCCAAGACTGTTGATTTTATATAAATATGATGGAATTAATCTCAGGCAATAATATCACTTAGTAAAGAATGCCCTAAATATGAAAATATTTTTCTTATACAATAGCAAGAGTTACATTTTAATATAAGAAACAACTCTTTTTTTCATGAATATGGCAATGGAAACCCTCTCTATTAAATATTACACACAATTAATATTACACATATGTCTTGGAAACCCTGTAAGTGTGTTTGCCCTTCCAGTGCCTACTTGTTGTTAAAGTGTACCACACTATGTATCCACCAAATGGGACCTTGCCTTGCGTCCTGTGATTAGACAGTTAAAGGGAATAAGTAGAGTGATTCTAGATAAGGTAAGAGTAATATATTCATTGGTAGCTCTAGGTTTTAGTGGTCCTAAGTGAAAAGATAAGCATAGGAAAACAACATTTTGGATCACAAACCTGCTTTCAAGAAAAATACATTGCAGTGCTATTACTTTAGGAGGAATCGGTCTCACACTTATTTTGGTCTCTCGCTTTCCTCCCTTAAGAGGCCACCTAGACCAATGCAGGGCACTGAATTTTGCGCTTCATCTGTTTATGCTTAAACACCGAATATGTGTTTGGTGGTTTGGCAGGGAGAAAAATCAATCTCAAATTCAATTGCTACCACATAAACCCAGGAGATAATATCAAGCAGTTGGAGAATAAAGTTAAGGCCGGGCTCATGTCACAGGCCATAACGTTCTGTCCAGAAATCTGAGATAATCTCATCCCCCCCTACTGTTGATTTTGACTGACATGTCATCTTTCTGGTGCTAGACCCAAGCATTGATCTTTCCTATATTTGTAAGATGATACAGACAATATTTCCATTCAGTGTTATAATAGACCACCAGGAGGTAAACAATTTATGTTTCATCTGAGACTGTGGTTTCCTATTAATTTTTTATGTAGAGTAGCTGACAAGTTGTAAACTGCCTGTCAGTGCTCTTAGGCTCTGTGCCTCTGTCTGTGTGCACAAGTCTGTATGTTTTTGCATGTCTATCAGCGCTTTTACTTTTTGTATGTTTTGTCTTTTTGAAGGGTTCTTCAATAAAGATTTTGTTGTCAGGAGAGTTTGCAGGAAAGTTGCGTTTTCAACTCATCAACATCATTACACATTAGCATAGTCTTACCCACAGTGACCATCTGCTTGATAGACAATACCAAATCAAGAACAACCTCACCCATTGAACTATACATTACTTCGTGCTAGTCCAGTGCTGTTTCCCCAGGGTTGGCCATTCATAATGTATTAAGTTGCTGGGTACAAATCACGTCTTCTGCAAACACTCATATATAGTCCCTCTTTTGTGTCATTTATTATTATTTATTGATTTATATAGTGCCATCATATTCCGCAGCGCTGTACAATGGGTAAGCAGGACATAACAACTAATGCATAACATTACAATTTTGAGATATAGAATCAAAAGGTAAGGAGGGTCCTGTTTAAATGAGCTTACAATCCACAAGGAGTTAGGGTATATTACACAAGAAGTGAAGGTGCCACTCTTTGCGTTGTCAAATAAATAATAATATTGTTGTTGAGTAGGAAAGGTGGAAGAGAAAAGTGGAAGAGAGTTAAGGCGTCAGTTGATAGGTGTCCCTAAAATGCAGGGTCTGCAGGGTTTTTTTAAGGACTGCAGGGGAGACTTGCATTGGCTGGGTAAGGACATTCCAGAAGAAGTGAGAAGTAGAAATCAATAGTAGTGCACGGCGAGCAAAATGGTCCCCGACACCTTCTGTACTCTCCATTTATTGCTGTGTGACCCTAGTCTTGGAGGGGATTCTGTTTTTGGGGAGGTGGGTACAGGGGTGTGACAGGATGTTGGGGTTATACAATTCCTTCAAGAAGATTGGAAGCAAGAGGAAGTAGAAGAAGGGGAAGCAGTTGGATAGATTGGCAGCTTTTTAAAGGTAGGAGCTATAGTGGCATTGAAGGATAGGATGGACCCAGTAGAATGGGATAAATTGAAGATGTGAGTTAGAGTATGGACAAGAGTAGATAAGAGACTGCATTAGATGGGAGAGGATATAATTGAGTGGACATATAGTTGGGCAAGAGGAAAGGATAAAAGCAGAATCATCTTCTTCAGTGATTCTTGTTAACAGAGAAGATGGTTTAATGCAGATGAGGGAGGAGAGGAGTTCAGAATATGGGGAGGGGCACAGAGAGACAGTGGATGAGAGCAGAAGGGAGAGGGTAGGGATACAGCCAAGTCCATAAATTATTGGACAGTGATAAATTTTTTCATAATTTTAGTAAAACAATCAAGGTGTGATTGAAATGCAGCCTTTTTAGCTTTGAGTGTATTTAAATTCCTTTCCAAGGTACCAAATGTAATTGGACATTTGACTGAGAAGTTGTTTCACGTCTTCTCTTAGGGGCTTCACACTTCTATGATGCCCAGAATCCAGCATGTACTGGCTGCCTGTGCAACGTCACATGTTCAAAGCTGCACAACGGCTGCTTTGAACTTCGCAGCCGGGCGTCCGCTTTCTATGTGGTCTTCCTGTCCAGCTCACGTGGGCCGCACCTCGAAGTCCGTTGGACGCGCCTGTTCTAGACATCTATCCACAAATCACACTCCTATCATGCCCAGGCAGCCAGTACATGCTGGAACCTGGCCATTATAGGAATGGGATTACAGCCTCCATATGCCATGCTATCCCCCCCACTTACACATGCATGCTATCACACACACACTCATTCACAAACAGTCAACATAAACTACAGCATAACACTCATCACTATCACACACTTACTAATCCACTCTCACTGAATGTTTTCCTACCTGTCACTTTTCCTCCTCCTCTTCGCTCTTCTTCTTCTGTGTCCTGTCCTTCCGGTGCAGCGAGTGCAGAAGGCAGTGGGCGTGGCTTCAGTGTTGTGCGCTGGGATATGACATCAAATACCGACGCACAGCATCAGTTGCCGCGCATTGCAAGGGAGCAGGATTGGAGGCCTGCATTAACAGACCTCCCGCTCCCTTGATCGTCTTTAAGCCGGTTAGAGGGAGATCCTTGATCTCCCCAACCGAGCCTGCTCCTCTAGCGGTGGACATTACTGTCCGTCTCTGGAAGGGTGCCGACGTGGAGGCCCCCGCTAGGTACGCTACTGGTTATGCACACAATTTTCCGACGTGTGCGCTCTCTCTCTCTCTAAAAGCTATGTGCGTGCGCACAATCCGACGAAAATTTTTCAAGAAAACGATATCAAAACATATGGTTTATAAGAGCATACCATACAGCATTAACATCTTTTAGACAGGAACTTCTATCAGAAACTAACTCAGGATCCTAAATCTAACCTAAAGTGCATTGGCCCTTTTGATACTGCATGGGTGGAAATTATGAAAGTCTTCAAAAAAACTTATTACTCTCAGATCTATTTTGGCTAAGGTCCTTCAATCAAAACCCTCTATTATGTTATAGATAGAGATATCTTAGTCTATTCATATTTATAACACTCCCCTACAACTACATGGTTAACATCTCCCACTAGTGGCATGTGTGTCTACTACAAGGCGTGCACTTACGTTCATCCTCCATAAATGTTTAAGAACTTGTTGACTGATAAGTCTTTCCCTATAAAAACTTTTATCAATTGTTCTATGGCTGGTATTGTATACTTGATCACTTATACATGCTAAAAAAATAGTTTGATGTGGAAAGAGTATTGCAACACAACAAACCTGCCAAGAGAGGGCCACCCACCAAAACTCACGGACCAGACAAGGAGGGCATTAATCAAACAGACCAAAGATAACTCTGAAGAAGCTGCAAAGCTCCACAGCGGAGATTGGAGTATCTGTCCATATAATCACTTCACAGAGCCTTATGGAAGAGTGGACAGAAAAATGCTATGTCTTAAAGAAAAAAAATAAGCAAATATGTTTTATATAGTTATATAGGCGTGAAAAAAGACACACGTCCATCAAGTTCAGCCTTTCCTATATCTGTTAATTTGTTGCTGTTGATCCAAAAGGTGGCAGTTTGGCTCTTTCCAATTTTGCACTAACCTTGGATCAATAAGCTGTTTCCCCATAATGAAAGATTATATCCCTGAATATTATGTTTTTCCAAGTATTCATCCAGTTGCTGTTTAAATGTCTATAGAGACTCTGATAAAACTACCTCTGTAGGCAGAGAATTCCACATCCTTATTGTCCTTACTGTAAAAAACCCTTTCCTCTGCCTTAGACTAAATCTCCTTTCTTCCAGTCTAAACGCGTGACCACGTGTCCTATGCATAGTCCTGTTTGTGAACAGATTTCCACACAATGGTATGTATTGGCCCCAAATATATTTATATAATGTTATCGTATCCCCTCTGAGGCGCTGTTTTTCTAAACTAAACAGATTTAAATGTGTTAACCTTTCTTCATAACTAAAGTGCTCCATTCCTTTTATTAATTTAGTAGCTCACCTCTGCACCCTTTCTAGTGCTATGATATCCTACTTTAGAATAGGTGCCCAAAATTGCACAGCATATTCAAGGTGTGGCCTTACCATTGATTTATACAGAGGCAAAATTATATTTTTATCCTGCAAATTGATGCCTCTTTTTATACACGACAATACCTTACTGGCCTTAGCAACTGCTGACTGACATTGCACATTGTTGCCTAGTTTGTTGTCTATAACAATTCCCAAATCCTTCTCATTTGTCGTTATTCCTAATTCACTACCATTTAGGGTGTAGGTTGCTTGTGCATTCCGTACCCCAAAGTGCATAACTTTTATCTACATTAAATTTAATTTGCCGTTTGTGTGCCCAGTCCCCCAGTCTATCTAGATCCCTCTGCAGCACAGTAATATCCTGCTCGCACTTTATTACTTTACCTAGTTTAGTGTCATCTGCAAACACAGAAACATGACTTTCAACGCCTATTGCCAGGTCATTTATAAATATGTTGAATAAAATTGCTCCCAGAACAGAACCCTGAAGGACACCACTTGCTACTTTTGTCCAGCTTGAAAAGGTATCATTTATAACAACTCTCTGTAATCTATCACTAAGCCAATGTTCTACCCATGAACAGGAATTTCTGTCCTGTTCTCCAATAGGCGTGTGTGATACTCCTCAAACATATGTAACTATGTACTAACTATGTATGGTCACATGAGACTAAAATTGAGCTTTTTTGTCTTCAAGGAAAACGCTATGTTTTCTCATGACCCCAAGAATACCATCCTCAGTGAAGCATGGTGGTGGCAGCATGGGACTGGGAAAGTGGTCAGGATTGAAGGAATGATGGATTGTGCTAAATACAGGGAAATTATTGAGGGAAACCTGTTTCAGTCTACCAGAGATTTGAGACTGGGACGGAGGTTTGCCTTCCAGCAGTACAATGACCCTAAGCATACAGCTAAAGCAACACACGTGGTTTAAGGGAAACATTTTAATGTCTTTGAATGGCCAAGTCAAAGCACAGACCTCAATCCAATCCAATTGAGAATATGTGGTATGCTGTACTCCGGCAGAACCCATCCAACTTGAATGAGCTGGAGCAGTTTTGCCATGAAGAATGGGCAAAAATCTCAGTGACTAGATTTGCCAAGCTTACCACAAGAGACTTGCAGCTGTAATTGCTGCAAAATATGGCTCTACAAAGTATTGACTTTATACACACTCAAGTTTTCTTGTTTTTAATCTTATTTGTTTCATAATAGAAAATATTATACATCTTCAAAGTCGTAGGCATTTTGTGTACATCAAATGATAGAAACCCCCAGCAAATATATTTTTAAGTCCAGGTTGTGATGCAACAAAATAATTTTGCAAGGCACTGTACATATTAATCTATATATATATACAATGCAATGTCATAAAAATCACTGTTTGTGCTATGGTTTGGTGTCCCAATACTTTTCTCCATATAATGTGTAATAATGCATAAAAGTATTAGTATGAACCTGCTCCTGAAAATAATAAACTGCCTCTTTCTTGTTTGGTAATCAAACAATTTTTGGTAATCCAACAAATATAGAGTCTTGTTAGCCAAAGGTTATATTTCAGAAAGTCGATTCATAAAATGTAAACTCAAACCTTGGTAACTTGAGTCAACGGGTACAGAGAAGAGACCTTTAAATAATCTTAGCTGCTTTGGTGCATATTTTTGAGAAAACTCAGTGTCGGCAAGAATGCAGAGAAAGATGGTATTTTTTAATTAAAGAGTGTGCATTTTAACAATTTCATTTTACACAACTCACAACCCAAAGTACATCAGGATTTGTTGTCAGATAAACCCGATGAAATCTGATTTATCAAAAAGTACAGTATTAAAAATGATTAATTTGCTATTATTTACCATTGTAATAATGTGGTCTGCATATAAATTGTGGGGGAGGTTATAGTATTTCCCCTTTAACTTCATGGTCATTGTATTTATATAATAGCAATGGTAGTATATATTTCGGTTTTGTGGGAAGGAGATAAGAATTCCATTTAATAATATATTATTGAGACATACAGTATAGTCAGTCCTTTTATTAATTCTTTCAGTCAGTAGGACATTCACATATGCTAGACTGAGTAACTATCAAGAAAATATGGCAAACAAGCAGAGAGTTCTGAGCCATTCTCTCAGTGTACTGTAATAGAGAAAATAACTGCGCCAACAATCTCATTAGTGATTTATTGTTGAATATGCAACAGCCTCTTCCACCAATACTGAGACCCTTAATAAGGCATATTTTTGTTGCCCTGCTGAAGATCATTCTGGCAGGAACCTAAACATCTGTTATAAGGGCTTCTTCATATTGATGAATCAATTGCTAATTAGCTTTCTTTCGTGTCTGTATGCTGGCTCCATGAATTGTTTCCACTGAGTCCACGGGCCCCATATTGTAACATTCATGTTTCGATATTGAAATGTTTTCAATTCTGATAGTGTCCCAATTTAATTAATGTCCTACTCTTGTACAAAATAGTGCTTAATCTTCATATTGCTATGTGCTTTATATGATGTGAATCAAAGAGGGTCTTTATTATTGATAGTAAATAAACTGACTTTTTTGGCCACATAAATATCAGTTTGCATTTAGCAGTACTGCTATTTTAATTACACAAGGGTATCCTTTCCTTATTGTGCTGCTGTTAAAATTCTACAAAATTATACAAACAACATTTAAAAGATTTACGCCATATCGCTAATTTCATTGATATTACAATAGGTGGCACTGCCAGTTGTACGTTGCCTGCGAGTTCTAATTCCAGAATGCATTACTGATGCTTTGAAAACTAAACTGCCTAACATTAAAAAAACAGACAAACCCATGTCTCCCTTGACAGCGTCCCCAAGTGGCCTCTCCACACATCCTCTAATATACTTTTAACATTTTACTACCATTGGACCTACCATCTACAGAGCTCTTCAAATTTGTAGCATGTCTCAAAATAATCAAATATTTTTTAGTTTGAAATAACTAAAATTCCGGTCTACTTGCATTTGAGATAAATATACCATTCTCATTACATGTAAAGTATTTAAAATGTATTCATACAGTTCTCTTAAAATCCCAAACCAAAAGTCTAAATGTTAAGCTATAACCTGAACCTAAAATACCTTTGGCAGGTTTTCAAAGTAACCATATGCCAGACGTAGACATGGAAGGATAATGACACGAACTACAAAGATTATGGAAAGAAATAAAATCACAGTTCATAATTTAAACAATGATACTAAATAAGAGGCTAATAAAGCCACAGGCTTAATCACAACCATATGTGGGAGTATCCAAATTTTCCACCTCAACAACAAAGATAGCAGCAAATCTGTAATTAAATCTATATCTTGCTTCTGCAAAAGTACTTGGAAGTGATACTAGTAGAATACTTTAATTGGAATTATAAAAAGCAATTTCTTTATTTTACACATACTGTGGAGGTAAGTTTAACCCTTGCTGATCTGCATTTATGTACTAGATTAATTTGATTTTGTGTAGCAATTTTACATCTATCAAGAATTCATTTTAAACTCAATGATGGCACTTTCACAACTGCATGTAATATTGTTCCTGCTTCACAAACCCTTTCCATAAATGATTATTTAATAGTGTAAGATTTGTTCTCATTCAGTTTTTCTGGGAATACTTAATTGCCGTGTGATACAAAACCAGGTAATCATAGGTTTTTGATGTGTCTTGATTAAACCTTGATAGAAATGTGATAGTGATGGCTCTGCTATGGTTTATTTGCGTAATGGTCTAGACAGATCAATTAATGTTTGTCGATGTATAATAACACCTTAAAACAAATTAAGCAGCCCCCCCGCTACTTAATTTCAGGGGCGTCCATCGTGCGGCCCGCGGGCCAAACGCGTCTCACCGGACTTCAATGTGAGGCTCGCGTGAGTGAGCAGGACCGGAAGACCATATTCAAAGTGGACACGTGATGTTCAAGGGGATGGGCCCACAGAAAATGTTCCTCATGGTAAGTAGAGGGTCATCACATCGGAGAGCAGAAAAAAAAAAAAAAGTATTACCAATGGACACGATAGAAGTGTAATTTCTGCTAGCTTTTGCTACTGTGGCTGCTTGTGCATGATAGAAGTGTCATTGCCATATTAAATAAATATGATTACTAACAGCATTCACACTCCTATCATGCCAAGTCAGCCAGTACATACTGGAATCTGGCTATGCCTGAGCATGATATGAGTGTGATTGATGTTGGTAATCATATATATTTAATATAGCAATGAGACTCCTATCATGCACAAGCAGCCAATACATGCACATAACCTACAGCCTCCCTGTGCCCTGCCCCCCCACTTACACATCCATGCTATCACATGCATATTCATTCATTTGAAACATTCAATCCCTCATACACCCTCCCGCACCCTTACCTGAACTGCAGATCTTCCGGTGCTGCTCGCAGACTTACGCAGAGGAACAGGAACGGAGCAGAGTCACGTGAGGTGACTGTGCTGGGTTCCTGCATCCCCTCGACGGAGCAAGAGACGCTGCTCAGCAACACAGAGAGAAGCAGGGCCCCTGCGGATGATTACTTTCTGTGTTTTTTTTGTTTGTTTTGGCATTTTGCCGATAATGCTATTTTCGCCCGATACGTTTCGGCCACCGATATATCGGTGCATCCCTACTATCTTGGTGTGTGCCAGTGCTCAGCACTGGAGCTGTGTGCTCTGCAATGGAGGACTGAAACGGAGCTCTGTAGGAACAGAACTATAGGTATTAAAGGTAAGAGATCGTAAGAAAATGAAGACCACAGGACTTCAGAAAGGTAAAAGATGAGGAAAAAGGGGGGAGATAAAGGAGATATAAGGAGAAAGAGGATAGATGATGAGAAGTTGGAATAAAAGAGAAGGGTGATAAAGAAATAATGGAGAGATAAAAAGAATGAGGAGAGATAAGGAGAATGTGGGTGTCGAGGGAAGTCCTTATGTGTGTAATCTGGGTGATGGGGCAAGTTCTCTGGGTGCAAAATTGGTTCTAGAAAATTCCTGTTGATTTAATCTAGGTGCTGGGGAAAACCCACACCAATCATTTACTATACGATCGGCATTGAAGCCGGTGAGTTCAGTTTACCCCCATGAAGCCATATATGTTTAAAAACGAGACATCCCACTGTATTTCGAATGCTAGTATTTTAACTCTTTCCATGCATTAATTCTACTACCAGCCTTTGTGAAAGTTTGTTGTAGTATTTTTCCCCAAACACATTGTACTTCTGGTATGAATTTACAGCTCTTGTCAATGTCAAATAACACCCGATATGTGTTCACCAACATCTCCTAAGTATAGTGATTGTTTGGGGGGGGGGGTAAAGGCCACATCTGGGAGGAGCGCATTTTTCAGTTAGACATATGGACATCCTGCACTGATGTCCTATTTAACCCATTTTACCACCAGCCTTTGTCAAAATGTGATTGGTTGGTTTATTAATAAAGGGGCAATTACTTTTTCACATAGGACCAGGTAGGGTTGGATAGCTTCTTTTCCTTCTATAGATGAAATTATCATGAAAAAAAATGCATTTTTGTCTCATATTAACATTAGTTTGATAATCTGAAACATTTAAGTGTGACAAACATACATTGAAAAAAGGGAAGGGGCAACTATAAAAAAATTATGCTTACCTGCATGGTGCAGTTCAGTATAGCTTCCTGTGCGCTCTGCAATTACTCACAATACCTGGTTTAATCCCAGAACGCACACATTTGTGCTTTTAGCATTCTTTGAAATAGTGTTGGGGATTATGGATGTACATGCATGGGAACACAGCATGTGTGTAATTTGTACTGCTATGAAAGCATAAGAGAGAGGGGGGGGCGGATTTTAGATTATACATAACGTTTTACTCATTCAATGTGTATTCAATTGGCTAGCACAATATATAGGTGAATTTCCCCTTTCCCCGAAGTAACTTGTCATTTTTCAATGGCAGGCACACCTTACATGTAAATAAATGTATACAATATTTGAGTATCTGTTGTTTAGCAACTGATGGATGCTTTAAACTACACTGTAGAATGTTATTTGTCATCAGAAATAATGTATGGAAAAATAGATAGCCCAAAGAAGATCTTACAGGTCCCTTATTCAGATTTGTATACAACATGAAAAATTGATAAGGTTTGATATTGGAACAATAGGCAAGGACGTTACAACTGAACCATGTTTTGGTGCTCCGTCAAAAAATGAATGGACATTGACATGTTGAGGCTGGACAGTCCAATATTGGGGCATCATTGAGGAGACTGTAATTCCCTGCACATCTTTTAGTCTCAAAGTATTTAGACCAATTGGTCATTTTTTTAGAAGAAGGGGACCTCTCACTGGACTACATAACTTCTTCAAATTAAACAGCTAAGGAGTGGGGAGCAGGAACCGCCTCAAAATTCTCCAAACAGGGCTGGTCAGACTTGGACCAGTCCACTCTTGGAGATGGGAGAGCAGTGGGGTCACGTAACACAATGTTATGTAACCAGTGGTAAAAGCCTGGCTGCTTGCACAGTGTGAGAGCAGCCATCAGGACGAGGTCCAGGCAAGGTAATGGTGTGACAGAGTTAGTGATGTCCGGATCATGAACGAATCGTTCATTTGATCCGGTTCTTTTTAATGATCCGGATGAATCGATTCACTAGACTGAACGATTCATTTGTAGCGGTTCAGTCTGTGAATCATTCAGCTGTAACCTGATCCTAGAGCTGTGAGTCATCTGCAGAGCACTCAGACACAGACTCTGGGGTCAGGTTACAGCTCATTAATTCACACAGGAACGATGACTCATAGAGTCAGAGACTCGTTCAATGATTCGAATGATCCGAAGAGTCGAATGATCCGAAGAGTCGAATGATCCGAAGAGTCGAATGATCCGAAGATTCAAATGATTCAAATGATTCGAATCTTACAGGGATCCGGATCTTACAAGGATCCGAATCTTACAGAGATTCGAATCATTCAGAGAATATTACTGATACCATACTTTTATAAATAAATAAATTAATAATATTCACACTGCCCCCAGGATTTAGATTCCCCTGAGTTTGCCCCCCTTTACCTATAGCTGCACCTACAGTTAACTTTATTAAATTAATTAAATTAACCCTCAGTCATCAGCATAAAATTAACCCTTATACCCCATCAACCATAACTGCCCCTGAAATTAACCCTAAAGACCCCATTAACCATAACGGCCCCTGAAATTAACCCTAAATACTCCATTAACCATAACTGCCCCTAAATTAATTGCATGTACTCCAGATAAATTACCTAATAAATTGGTATGGTTGATGGGGTCTTTAGTGTTAATTTAGGGGCAGTTATGCTTAATGGGGTGTTTAGGGAAAATGTAGGGGCAGTTATGCTTAATGGGGTGTTTAGGGATAATTTAGGGGCAGTTATGCTTAATGGGGTGCTTTAGGTTAATTTTAGGGGCAGTTATGCTTAATGGGTGTTTAGGTTAATTTGGGCAGTGTTATGCTTAATGGGGTCTTTAATGTTAATTTAGCAGTTATGCTTAATGAGGTGTTTAGGTTTATTTGGGGCAGTTATGCTTAATGGGGTGTTTAGGGTTAATTTGGGGGCAGTTATTGCTTATATGGGGTCTTTAGTGTTAATTCAGGGGCAGTTATGCTTAATGAGGTGTTTAGGGTTAATTTGGCGGTTATGCTTAATGGGGTGTTTAGGGCTAATTTGGGGGCAGTTATGCTTAATGAGGTGTTAAGGGTTAATTTTAGGGGCAGTCATGGTTGATGGGGTGTTTAGGGTTAATTTAATGGTAAGGGTTAATTTAATTAATTTAATAAAGTTAGCTTAAGGTGCAGTTGCAGGTAAAGGGGAATGTAAATCCTGGGGGCAGTGATTATTAATGTATTATTTATAACAGTATGGTGACATTCTCTGAATGATTAGAATGCCAATGAAGGCAGAGAGTCGTTCAAAGATCCGGATCTTACAATGATCCGGATCTTACAATGATCCGGATCTTACAGTGATCCGGATCACTGTAAGATTCGGATCCCTGTAAGATCCGAATCTTTGAACGACTCTCTGCCTTCATTGACATCACTGGAGGCAGGGGGGAGGATTCATAATGAAAGGGGCGGGGCCAATCGTTAGTGTGCCTGCATGGAGTTACTGGAAAACAGTAACTCCGTGCAGACACACTGAGTGATCCGAAGATTCGGATCATGAATCGGATCATTTCAGTGAACGAATCGAAATGATCCGATTCATTTTAATGATCCGAACTTCCCATCACTAGACAGAGTAAGGCATGATAAAAGACACACCGTGTTTCAGAGTGTGTACCAGGTCCCGACTCCCAATGACGAGGCAGCTCTGGCACTTTAACGCCAGTGGCCAATGGCTGGATATGCGTGGCTGCACACTACGTTTTTTTGTATATCGTTGGTGGCCACACACTGCTGCGCTAAATCCGCTGCGGGGGCAGGTGAGTATGGCATGCTGTTGTCTATATATATGTTTCTAGCATGAGTAAATGTGTTATAGCCATACCTGGGAACTTTCAAGGCTACCCAGAACCTTCCCTTGCAGGACGCGGCCAGGACTGCACACTGACATCAGCGGGCGGGAAACACTCCCATTTAAAGAATTTCAAGACCCCGCTCCCCGGAGGATTCAGGTCTCGCCCCGGAGAAGCTGCGCTCACCTGGCAATAGTTATAGCGAGTGGCTGTGTGCACTAATATATATAAGGGGGGGCAAGGGGCCTGAGGGTCCACTAAGCTGTACAGAAGGGCCCAGCCCTCACCTTGTGGAGGTCTTAAATACATCTGTGAATGTATTGTTTCCTGCCCTCATGTCTTGAAAACGTATGTGTCTCTAATTCTTTCTTGTCCATGTTGGCCGAATAAATAAAATGCGCCATCTTCTTTGGAACAATACTGCTCTAAAGACCCCATCAGCAAAGCAGAGAACCGCGTATTCTTCTTCCTCCTCTCTCTCCCTTATAACCCTTGCGACTCTCCCGCCTCTTTCAAAACGCCACGTCAGTCACAGCTCAGAGCGCACGAATGACGCCAGAGCACGGAGGATTCTGATTAGTCACTCGTTGAAACCCGGTGAGCTTCTCGTGACGCAACCCTGGTCACAGTGGGCGGGGCCGATCGGTCGGTGAGAGGCTGTAGTAATAGTAGCGAGCGAAGGAGTTAGAGAGGCGCTGCTTGTGTGAGCCGTGCCCGCTGCAGGTAATCCCCGCTCCGTGCAGAGGCGGAGGGAGCAGGCCCGGGCGGGGGTATAGGGGCGTGAACAGCTTACAGGACGTTATTACTAAACCGTACACACGGAGATCCCCGGACAGCGGCCTGTCATATAGGCTCCTGCCCTTAGTCACTAAGGCGAGCTGTCATTCAGCGAGGTTCAGATGAATACTTTTGAGGGGGGGGCAGTTTAAAGCTTGTGTCACTCACCTGTCTGTAGTTGAAGGCTGACTGCATCATTTAGGGTAAGGAGGCTCTGTAAAGCATGATTGTGTGACTGGAATTGTACATCATAATAATGACTGGCTGCTGGTGCTGGGAGTTGTTTTCTCATCAGTATGGAAAGGCTGCGGGCAACATATCCATTCTGTCAACCCACTAACAAAATCAGCTAGTCAGCAATGTTGGGCATTAAGTACTTTATCCCCTATTGCTACAGGAGGTGACGGAGTGTGCGCTTAGGGCCTGTGTCAAGTGCAGATATGCTGTATAGATGCCACTTATTAATATATACTCCCAGCAGTACGGTACCGTGCATTGTCTTTCACAGTTGTTAAACTTATGAGTTTTTACATTAAACGCCAATAATATACTGAGATAATTTTTTTCCCTCTTAAATGAATAATCGTATTGGTTTGCAAAGTGCTTAGATTCCCCGGCATGTAATAAAGACAACTATATGCCAAGGTGCCTTTGCAAAGTTTGAACATTTCCTCTTAGAGCATCCCTGTTGCCCTCTAAATATTGGTTGCGTTGTGTCCCATTCCTAAAAATCCTTTTGTTTGGCACAGTTTAGTGAATGGTGTCTCTTTTCCATCCTTATCTGTCACATCGCCAGCGAAGTAAGGTCAGGACACTAAAAATAGTTCTGCTGCACTGGGAAAGTATATAGTTTTGGCAAATATATTCCAAGTTATCATGAGTTTATAATAGTGCAACCCGTTTGTTTATGACTTTTGATGAGTGTGATGAGTGTGATTGTGGTGTGCATTTCTACGAAGTGCGCAGAATAGAAACGTTTTATGTTTGCTTTACACGATGGTCTGGGTTTGTAATGCTCACGTTAGGCTTTACTGAATTCTGCAGCAAGACCACCGAGGATTTATTTGTTAGTTCAGCATATGAGCTAGAACAGCATACAAATATTATTTTACAAATCATTTTTCTGTATTTGTGTTAATGTCGTATGTTTCAAAAAATTACAATTGCGTTGAAACACATTAGAAGATGTGCCTCAACGTCCTTATGCCTTTGACTAGGTTAGTTTACGGTTTATAGGGCTCAACAATTATTTTTGCGTTTATTTTATTCTCCTTTGCTGTTTTCAGTAAAATTGGGGTTATCATTACAATAGTAGCAATAGCATTGGTATGTGGCGATGTGTCAGAACTGGGTCCTTGAGTGTTCCTATTGGTCGATATCTGGGGACTTCTCAAGCCAATGAGTTGCTGCGGATATTCAGAAAGAGCTTTGTTTCTTCAGTTTGTTGTTAAATGTCATGCATGATGAGTGGTCACAAGTGGTGACAGGCTGTCAAATTGTAGCAAAGGGATAGTTTATTAAAAGGTAAATATTAATAGAATGGGTTGGTCATCCCATATTAACATCTTATAAGGGTAGGTAAAGTGTCTGGTCTGCAGACTGTGTTTATACGTATATGAACTTCCAGCAATGTACGGTTGGGCCTTACCGGGCTCCGATTCTTGTTGGGACGTCTAACGGATTTCCAAGCTGATATGTAATACGTTGTTTTATTATATAGACTTTTGAGCAATTCTACAATTCCAGAGGCTACTGCGTGAGCAGTATGGTTCTGAAACGCTGTATATGTTAAGAATGGAGATGTGATTGGCTGGTTTATTTCAACACTAAATCTTCAGAGGCTGGAAATGACATTGCTGTATCACACAAGGGGTGTTTATTTGCTACAGAATACACTGATAAAAAAATTACCATATCAAATATCTCTTACAAGAAAGGATGACATTGCCTTTTATAATGCATAGTTAATGGAATGGGGTGTAATATTTACATTCTTTGAACTTGCAGAAGCCTGGTAAGTTGCATAAGAGAGGCCATTCATACTAAGGTGAGACCGTGTTGCTATAGATCTGGCACTTGTTGAAAACTGGCACAATAAATGGGCCGAATGTTTCTTATCTTCTTTCAAATTCTATGTGCTTCCCCAAATGGCCAATTTTGGGGCCATTTGGTAACAGAAGTGGCATGTATGACATTTGGTAATATGTGAAATATCTCTTTTAATAGGTTATCAGATGAAGTGTTTTGTTATTGTTGGCTAGTGTTTTTACCTTCTATTTAAAGTGTAGTAAAGTACAAATGCCCTCATAAGATTGCAAGGCATCATATAAGAAAAAAATCATCGTGCTTTAGATCCCAGCCAAGGGATATACTGTCTGTTGCCTCTGGCCTTGTACTTTATCTGCAAGTACAACTTTTTTATTTTAGCTGTGCTTTGCCTCTGGCAGATTCTGGGTGTCCTATAGTGAATAATGTGTTGTTCATAGGTACAGAACAAAAATTTAGAAAGTATTATGTTATTCTCAAATCTGTTGTAAACATGGGCATGATATAAAAGTGGTGCTGGTACATTAACTCTTACTGTGGCAAGGGTTATATTTTAACTTTGTGGCAACCACATACTTGGATTGTCGTATTCCAAATCAATGTATACACATTGTTTAGTTCTTTATGTACTGGAACTTTACTGAAGTGCAATTATTCAGCTATAAAGATTTAAATGTATGTTGAGGAAGGTAACACTTCCGTTCCAACCTGCTTAGATGCACGCCATAAAGTGCATTCAGTTTTAAGGATCTACTTTTAAAGTATCTTTCCATTATGCCCTTTAGGACCAGGACTATTTTACACTACAGGACCACAGCAAGTTTAATGTTTTTGTTTCAACCGTCCATGATTATCTTTCTGAATTAGTATACCCACACAACTAATGTTGTGGTTTTTTTTTTTTTTAGCACAAGCAGGGCTTTCTTTTATACACGCAAGATATTATTTTGAGTTAACAATGTAAGAATGAAGAATGGAAAACACTTTCAATAGCTTTAGTTTTAGATCAGTCTGTGTGTGTATATGTATGTATGTGTGTGTGTATATATATATATATATAATTTATTTTACACACAGACTGATGAGCCACAATATTAGGACCACTGACTGGTGACGTGAATAACACAGATAAATCTGGTTATGGATGTCAGTGGGTAGGATGTATTAGGCAGCAAGTGAACCTTTTGTCATCAAAGCTGATGTGTTAGAAGCGGGAAAAATGGTCAAGCGTAAGGATCTGAGTGACTTTGACAAAGGCCAGACTGTGATGGCAAGATGACTGTGTCAGAGCATCTCCAGATCCTCAGCTCTTGGGAGGTGTTCCCAGTCTGCAGTGTTCGAATGTAGTCGAAGAATGAGAAAAGCAGCGAACCGGCAACAGCGTCATGGGCAGCCAAGGCTCATTGATGCACGTGGGGGGCGAAGGCTGGTCCATGTGGTCAAATCCAACGACGAGCTACTGCAGCTCAGATTGCTGAGAAAGTTAACGTTGGTTCTGATATAAAGGTGTCAGAACACACAGTGCATTGCAGTTTGTTGTGTATGGGGCTGTGTACTCGCAGACCTATCAGGGTGCCCGTGCTGACCTCTGTCCACTGCCAAAAGATTGGGCACGTGAGCAGAAGAACTAGACCACGGAGCAATGGAAGAGGGCGGCCTGGTCTGATGAATCACATTTCATTTACATCACATGGATGGCTGGGTGCGTCTCTTATCTGGATGGTCACCATCCATGGAGGCCGACCTCGCAACTTACAGGACTTAAAAGATCTGCTGCTAACGTCTTGGTGCCAGATACCACGGCACATCTTCAGAGGTCTAGTGGAGTCAATGTCTCGACGGGTCAGGGCTGTTTTGGTGGCTAAAGGGGTCCCCTAGAGAATTAGGCAGGTGGTCATAATATTATGGCTGAGTGGTCTTTTTTAATTTAGCATGCTGGGACTCAGATCATGAAACTGCTGAAGACCATACATTACTAAAGTGAAGACAACTCGCTCTACATTTCTTTTAGGGATAAATATGACAGGCGAACAGTTTTTTTTATCGTTTTGATGTTTACATTGGTCACTATCAGGGAGCAGTGCACATAGTCTTCTGATCCCTTCCCAGTTGATCCCAATACCAGTTATCCTTTACTGAAAAAGGGCCTAATAGACAATACAATGAAAGTTGTTTGTGTACAATGAGTTCACTGTGCATTATATATAGGATTAGTTCATTTCTACTTATAATGACCCTTCAAGATTGCTTAGGCAAGTTCAGGAGTTGGGCAAGTTCAGGAGCAGGAACATAAACATATCTTGCGAACTCTCAGTTTACTAAACATACCTCCAATGTGTAATTGCAACCAGGGCTTCAAAGTTTAAAGTTTTCTTAATCCTGCTGAATTTCTGACTGTTATCGCCCGCGCCCGCAACATGTGTCTTATCCCGCCAGCTCCCGCAAACCTCATTCGTATACTCGCTCTCCCACCCCCTTACTGAAGTGAAGATTTCCCACGCACTCTTGCAAGGCTGCCTTCACGTTGCTCGCACACAGTCTCTCTTCTGTTGTCAGTCATGTGACGTGACGTAAAATCATGTGACTCCGCTGGGTTCCTGGGAAGAGACGCTGTGTGAGAGCAACGCGAAGGCAGCCTTGTGGGAGTGTGCAGGATTACTGGGACCCGCAGGTACATTGTCTGACCACCCGCTCCCGCCTGCAAAACCCGAAAAAACTGCCTGCAACTGCAAGTTTTTTGATGTGACTCACATCTCGATGCAGTCCTCTGCTTCAAAGTATGTCTAAGCCTGGGGAATTAGCCTACTTATATAAAGTTTGTGTTTGGGAAGTGGTGGTAGGTTAACTAGTTTATTTTTGAACTTTTAAAATACGGAAACATTTTGTTGTTTTAACCTGAAATGTCCTCTGTCGAGACATTTCAGCTGCACCATTGAAGCATAGACATACAGTATATGGTGGAAGTTGCCGCCTGGGGCAGGCAGGAGTCACTCAGGGCCTCTGCTGCCGATCTCTGTATTGCTGAATGCCTCGACATCAAGGCATTACAGCAACACAGTTTCAGTAAAGAAAGCGATAATAGATCACTTTGTAAGCTTCTTTAATGCCATAATGTGTCCCGCACGTCATTGGTCATTAACTGACTGTTTTTGTGTGATGTACCTGGCATGTCACTAGTGGTTAAGGGGTTAAACAGGTTTGCAGCTTTTTTTTCCCCATAGATTCAAAAGATGCCACTTTGACTGTCTATAATTACATTTCGTCGTTTCTACTATTAGATCAAGTGCAATTCTATTTTGAGACTGGCAACTAGGTTACACTGTTACTATTTTTATGTGTTCAAAAATAGTATATGGTGCCTTGCAAAAGTATTCATTCCCCTTGGCAATCAATGTTCCCTCAAAATTTCTCTTGTGCAAAAAAGTTTTGTGCGCACAATATCATGGTTTGTATCATTATATACATATATATATATATTGATCGGGGTACAGTATAACACCTATCACTATATACTGTGGCAGATATTGACGGATTGGATTGCATTAACAGACCTCCCGCTCCCTTGATTTTTTTTAAGACGGTTAGAGGGAGATCTCTGTTCCCTGAGGCTGTTTTAACATTTCTCGTGTTCGAAACAAAACCATTTTTCTCCCATTTATTTGTAAAATATTTGATGCATCTATAAAGTTGATGACCTGCTAAATA